>JALIRR010001624.1:17500-32500 GCA_023091755.1 Montipora sp. Colony 1 RG-2022
TATTCGTTTGTTTCAGTATTCATTTCTTTTCCTCTTCGTGCCAGGTACGAAAACTTAAATAATAACACATTAATCGAGTGTTAAAATCTTAGCAGATTTTCAGATCCAACAACCCTTAATGCATTTGAAGAGTATCATAAACAAGAAAAAAGTATGCCCGTTCGTTAAGCAACCATTCAGTAGCCACTCGGATCGTTTTCAGTTCCAGTAGGTTAAATGGTTAGGAGAAGTAACATTCGTTTATCGCTCTGATAGAATTCCCAACGACAACGTATACTCTGAAAAAGAAACAGATTTGTGAAAGACAGTTATCGCTAGCTTAATGTAGAGAAAGCAAAGCATTTAGGGTATATATGGCTGTGCATTAAAACAAATTAAGAGTATCACTGGTCTTCCTGTGTTCTCAGCATGAGATATATTTGTTTAAATTTCTACTGAACGTCGCGTTGAGAATTCTCACTTTTCTTTTCGTAGCTACAATAGTTACAACAATTCTTGGCGTTGCAAACGACAGCTAGGCATTTTAGCATCACAAAATAACCAAAGCCCTAAAGTACTTTCCTATCACTTGGTTGGTTTAATTTATTACTAAGATTGACCTGCCAATCATTCGATAACGATCACAGGCACCTTTGTTTTCCCGCGCTTTAAAGCGCGTGATAACGCAAGGTTTTTCGAAAGCGCTTGGGGTTCCCGTCATGGTGTCATGTGACTGACTTCACCTGTTGTGATTCGCCAAAGAAATTGCACGCTCGATTCTTTTGATTAATTCACAATCGCTTGTGTTCTCACTACAGGTTTCCTCAACTCCACCGTATTTGTAATCGATCTCCCCCTCCCCCCTCCCCCCACCCCAAAAGAAAAAACAATCCCAGAAATGCTTGCGCAGTGAATCTCAATCCCAGGCTATCACTCCTTTCCAAAGTGAGCTATTGAAAATCGGTCTCTGGCTTTTGGGATTATCTTGGGACACTTATCTTGGATAAGAATGTTTTCTTTTCAACTTCCGTACTCTCTTTCAACGCAACCTTAAGTACATACTTAAAGAGAAAATTTATAAGTTGAGAATACGTGTACCGAGAAAGCTCTCCGTAAATCCGTGAGTAACCCCCGGCTGACAATAATTCATTAACGATTTCAAATGACTAGGAATATTAAACTGAAATACTCAGCGATAACTTTTCTTCACATCTGACGTAAAGGCCCTTCAAAGCGTGGACCAATTCGGCCCTACTTACAGAGTTCTTAGAATATTCTGGATACTTTGTCGAATTTCTGCTCGTTTACAGCTGACCGCGAGAAAGGTTTGTGGGATTAAGAGTAAAAAAATCTTGCAAAAGTAAGCAAGAGAAAGATAAAAAGCCCTTTAAGGATGAATGTTGATGGTGAAAAGAAAATTATTCCACCGGCTTTTTCAAGCCTAAAAATTATACCTGCTATGTTAAAAGGCCCAGTCGTTTTCCACGCAGTGAGGTGCTTTCCTGAATTCGGTCATCTGGTGGAAAAACATGAAATATTTCACTGTATGAACAGAAATTATCAAAACCTAAGGAAAAACAAGACTGAATAGCTCGAAAATTCTTCAGTGCTTAAGAATGTGTACCCTTTCCTGAAAATTCAGCCACCGCGTAGTAAAGTCTACTCATAGTGAAAGGTGGTACCGATTTGCAGCAGCTTCAATGGTGGAGTCTTTTCCCAGGAACGCAGAAGTGCAATACATAACGAAGAAACAGGCTCGACGAAAACGGGTGACAGCGGTAGCTGAAAAGATTACTGTGTTTTTCACTTCGTCTTTAGATGACTTTTATTTTATTTTATTTTGTTTTGTTCTGTTGTTCTGTTCTGTACTGTTTCGTTTTTTTTTTTTAATTTTATTCTTCTCAGACGGAAAAAATAAAATGTTGAAAAATACAAACATTTTTCGGAAATATACAGACTGATCTTTCAGGGGGAGTGAGGCGTTTATAGGCCGGAAAGAAAAGCGTTTTAACGTGTTGGAAGAGTGTTTGTTGACAAGGGGGCGTTTATTCGAGTGTTTACCGTAGTTTAAGACTCGGACACGGTCAGGTTTCTCTGTCTGAACACTCTATCATAGCTGCTGCGAACGTCACATGAAAACTCTCTCTATGATTAAGTCGATCTTTGAACTTTGAAATGATGTTTCATGTCAAGGCGCGTTTACACGACAGAGGAAAAATGGCACGGGTCCGATAAAAAGTGGAACGGTTACAATCATTTTTGTAGAGAAACAGTGGACTTTTTTTCGTTCCGCTACGAGACCATAGGCGCCTATGGTCCCGTAACGGAACTGATAAAAGTTCACTGTTTCTTTACAAAAATGAATGTAACCGTTCCACTTTTTATCGGACCCGTGCCATTTTTCCTCTGTCGTGTAAACGCGCCTTCAGTATTAGTAAAGTCCGTTTCTGTTGCACAACTCGTATGAGCGGAAATGGGAAAGAAGCATTTATAATTTTCCTGGTTGAATTAAGACGCGTGAATACACATTATTCCGAAAATCCACTCCATCAAGTTATTAAAAGCTGAGTTGGGTTACCTCTTTTACGGATATAGAAAAGCGCTCTTCCATTACAAAGACATCGACGCAATCCTTGCATTTAAGCGGCTCAACCAAATTCCCTCTGTAAGCATCATATTGAGCGTTTCCTTTATCCAATGGAGAAGTTAATTGCTTTATAGCAGCCGTTGCAGACAGCTTGCGATCTAAAAAAAAAATGTTTTCAGACAAATGCGTGTGTTTTTACCTCGAGTGCATTCTTATTCCGAGGCCGCACTTCTTTCGGTCAGCAGCAAAACCTCTGACCGGTTGCAAACTACGCATGTCGGATTACTATTTTGAGATAATTCTGCGCCTGAAGACGCATACGGAACTAGCAGACGGAACTAGCAGTAAGTGTTGACCGAGGGAATCGCGGTCTCTGTGTAAGAATGGAATGGAGAGGGAACAAATTTTTAGCAAAGCGCTTGCCGCCTTACCCCTAACAAAAACTTGCCCCACTCTACTTGAAGACATAGGATAGTGGCAACACGAAGTCGTTCCTCAATTAAAGTTGACAGTAGGGGATAAGACTAACATTGGTGCAAAATTACCCTCAAAATACAGTTTGCTGACATCTAAGGAACGAAGTATGAGTCAAAAATCGCAAAATGGCTTATTATTTAATGAAGCTAAAAAAACAAAATTTAGGGGCAATCGTTTACTCCACGCGAGTGCGGTCGCCACAAAAATCTGAATCATTCTCCTCAGTTTACCAGCCGTGTAGGCATTTCCCTGTCTTACGAGTTCGACAACGCCTAAATTAAGTAACTACTACATGAATAACTGAGATTACATTTATTTCATTTAAATACCGGTAGATTCCATCGCTCAAGATCATGCGAAAATTGTAAGCTCCAAGTCTCGAGTAAAAGAAAAATATATTTACCAACTACACGCCTCGATTTCTCGCGGATTGTGATTGATTGATTATATAATTTGCAGTGATGAACAGCTTACTTTGGTCTTCAGAAATGTAGTCCACGAGTGAAGAGAAGTTTGCTATCTGTGCATTACTGCTATTTTCGTCTCCGACCTGTAGCAACAAATAGCAATTAATAGCATTACATTCATATACGTTACAACCTGGGAAAGTAGCTGAAATACTTGAAATGTGATTAAATTTAAGAAAGCCACACTGCGGAATATAGTAAGGTGTACGCAGTCTGCTGGGCTGTAAGTACCATTATCATTCAATGTATTTTGTCCTTGCTTTTCATTGGCCGAGAGCCCACCACGTGACCTGAAAATAACTGCCTACAAAGAAGTGTTTTGCTGCAAATAATATTCTGCTCATGCGCAGTTGACATCACGCTCTTTCGAGAAAATGGCAGATCGGTTTCCCGAGCTGTCAGAGAATGATTCGACATCTTTAGTTGATCGAAAGAACAGTGAGAATACTAAGAAAGGAACAAAAGTTGCACTCAACGTATTTCGAGAGTATCTCAAGGAAAGAAAGGTAGACGAAGAGTCACTCGTGTCATCGACGCGAAGGACAAGTTGGCGAATGCATATGTACTGAAGAGATTTTATGCTAAAGCCCGAAAAAAGAATGGCGAGCTTTACACCAAAGCTTCACTTGTCGGAATACGCTTTGAAAACTGTGAAATTCCTCAGCTTTGTTGATGCCTAGTGTTATCGAACGTTTGACTGTAAGTACAATTTGAAGTCTAAAAAAATAATTATGCTGAGAAGGAAACCAATTGATTGGTGCCATTACTCGACTCTGCAAGGCAGCGCGCGCTTACGGCTTCTCGGAAACAAAAACAAAAACAAAACAAAAAATCGGTGATCGAATGATAAAACAATTATTGACCTCGGTTATCGCAAAATATCGTGACTTGTCAGTGTCTCGCAGATCAATTATTTGCCTCAGCCTTCGGCTTCGGCAAAAAAATTGATCTGCTCGCCACTGACAAATCACGATATTCTGTGCTCAACCTCGTCCAATAATTGTTAATTATTCGGGGAATAATTAAAGGGGCTATGTCACGTTATTTTAGGGTGTTTAGGGAAAATCTTTAGTAAATCACGAGTTTAATTAAAACTTGAAAAAGGTAATGTGGCATTCCTTAACTGATACGACTATCGTTATGTCACAAAAAAAGGTGATTCTGAGCAAAAACGACCTTCATCCAGGCGATTTGTCATAAACGAAAAAAACGTCGAGCCGACTTTTTTCAAGATTACCCAAATGCAATCCGTGTCAGTCTCGTCCGCTTGTTTCCATCCATGCTTCTCTTTTCTTTTGCTGTATTTCTTTTATGATGTCGTTGAATAGTTTTAAAGTGGTTATTGCAATGTTTGATTCTACTTTTTGGGCATCATTTTGGGTGTCATAAAATTACATCATTTTGCTTGACATAGCACCTTTAACCAAAATTTTATAACAAAGATCAGCAATAGCAGACGACGTTTGGAAGTGATCTTGACTTTATTTTCAAGTCATTCAAATAACGGTCGTTTGAAACTGAAATTGAAATTAAGTGCCTGTGTTGTTCGTCAGCCAACGAATCAGTGCGCGTGCGTGTTTTATGTGAACACTTTCGCGCGAATTAAGTCTGATTGAGTGTTCGCCATCAATAAATTGAAGAACCCACATGTACAGCACTAGTTGGGCACTTATAGGAATTAGATTTCTTAGTCGCACAATCACTCCTAGTCCAAGATTACACCTAAGACTTCAAGCTTTCCTACTGTTTTTATTTCTTCATTGTTCACACAGATTGTATGTGTGACATCGTTTTTGTCTTCACTGTCACCAATGTTCATAGTGTGATACTTTTTTAAGATTCCCAGCTAGAAGATTGGAGTCGTACCAGTTAGTGGTATTGCGCGCGGTTTCTCTAAGTTCTGGGGTAACACTAGATTGTTCGTTTCCGACGTGGAACATCTGATGGTCATCTGCGTACATAGACAAGCTCGATTTAACAAAAAAAGAACAAGTCATTTTGAAATATTCTCCACATCAGTGGACCCAGGGCAGAGCCTTTCATTTTGTGAAATGCTCAAGTCATACGTCAGAGGAAACCAAAACTGAAAAAAGGTTATCTTTTCTCGAATAAAATAAGCCACAAAAAAGTGTTCCATCCACTGTGCAAATTTCTCATCTTGTCTATGAATAAGGACATTCAGTCGTTAGCCACGTTTCTCGTCAACTCTGTAAGACTTAAAGAACTACATATAATCGCAGCCTTGAATCCATCAAACTTTTTGTACATTGGGTACGAGGGATACATAATCGCCATTGCCAAAGCAATGCCGTCGGTGAGAGTGGTCAAGAGCTCTTTGTAAATATAGATTTCCGGCAACGCGAGCTACTGTGTGACACCGGTCTTACTTTCTTCGTTAACTTATTGGCGTCCGAGATATCCTTTGTCAGCTTAGACAAATCGCCAGATAAGAATTCAGACGATGACTGGACTGTTGTGGCATTGCATAAAATGCAATGACTTCACGCATGCGCTGTGCTATCTCATGGGCTCTTCATGCCTCCGGGTCATGTGATGGAATATACTCTGCTTTGGGTGGAAGTTAACTATTTCAGTCTTGCCCTTGATATCTGAATAATTGATTGACTGAGATTAAATGAAAAGTGAAGAGAGTTTTCCGAAACGCCTCAATGCACATAACGTGCCCATACGACAACACTCCAATGAGTTTATATAAGGCATCCGAAAGTAAAAGCAGGCATATATACGGCGAAAATATTAGAGCGACTTTCATATGACCTTGGAAATCAATGTAAAAACAGAACGTAAACTAAAATACAAAACATTTAATTGTCGTATCGAACAAAAACAAACCAGCGCGAATTTTCATTGGCTTAGCGAACGAGGATGCAAACAACGTCATCTCTCAATGGAACTTTCTGGAAAGCGATCGGCATCTCACATTGACGTCATTTAAAATGCAGTAATGTGATTGGGCAATCGAACTGTCAAACATTGGTCCGTGAAACAAATTGCGAAGCCTTTTTCAAGGTCATTCGAAAGTCACTCTATCAAGTCTTTAGTGCTCTCTATCTTTAGCCTATCCTCTCTTAGTTGATGTTCACGTCTGTTAGCACTGAAGCGGCTTACGGAGCTCTGGTTGAGCGGGTATTGGCTATCTAAAGCTACTTTAACGACCCAGAGTAAAAGGCAAAGGACTAACGCTATGAAACAACATATTAATTAAGACAACACTGACCTCCAAATAAATTGCAACGACAGCAAGTCCATCTTTGTACCTAAGCATTGCGTTGCTGTAGGACGAATATTTCTCCCGAAAGAATACCAGATGCAACTGAAATTAGGTAACATAAAGTGAAGTTGGAAAGGGGCGTTCGTTGGGCTTCGAACAGAGGGATTTCAGAGGGGCTATGTCACGTTATTAGAATGGGTTGTGGAAAACGTCTACAGACATTAATAAAAGCAAAAATTGAGGGGGTTAACAAAAGAAAATGAGAATAAATTCTAAGAAAATCAAAGAGGCTCTATGAAAGAAAGGTATGTACTGAAAGAGGATGACGTTGTGAGCACCCCACTCCAGTGCCCTTCTGTTTCCCTTTTGACTCCTCTCTTCTCTGTGCGGTCCAGTGGTGCCCAGTGGTCGGGTTTAAGACCTGTTCTGACCACTCATTGAATTTGATCCTGGTTGTCCCTGGTTCAGCTTCTCGACTGCTTTCAATAATTGCCTCCGGCCAGTTGGGATTCTTAACGTTAATGTTCCATTCCGTTCGTTGATCGTGTTTCATTTACCGTGAAAAGCCCTTAGGGAGAGTGGTTAAGTAAGTATGTATGTAAACACGAGGGCCTCAGACAACCTCAAACCCTGCTTCCCTCCAAGTCAAGCAAATATACGCTGTCAGTGAAATTTAACAAGTGTTTCGCGTGGATATTTTTCTGACCTTTACGAAGACGATCACCAATTTGAATTGTCTGCCGTGTTGATGTTGCAAATGTCAAAATCAACTTCCATCTATAATTCCGGCCTAAAAATAGATTTTGTTTTCCTTTTCTCCGTCTGAAGCACTATCATAGGGGAGTAGCGTCCTTTACGCAAATACGCACGTGGTACTTGAAAAATTGGTAGGATTTTTTTAAAGAATTTCTGTCATAAGTAAAGGCGCTCTGAGGCCCCCGCACAGTGTCACTCTCATTATCAGTCCCCAGTTCTAGGTAATTTTTAAGGCAAGGTCAAAACAGAGTTTGCGGCGTCCCGCCCTTTGCGTGTGAAAACTAACCAGTGCATTTTCCTTCGCATCTATTAAAAGAATTGTCCTTCGAATATAGTCGGAAATGGCATTTGTGAGACCTGGGGAGGGACACCCCCAGACTCCCCTTGTTTGGAGCGGCCTTGGCGCTTGAAACATTCTTCGTGTGGGTACGGCCGACCTCAGTCACAAGTCAGCCCTCAGTCAAACTTGTGACTAAGGTCGCGGCCTTCGACCTCAGTTTCAAGGTCTCTGATATTCCATTTGTATACTAACCTCTCCGGGAACTTGAACGCGATCCAGGGTACTTTCTTCTGCCTCTTTTCTTGTGCAGTAGACATGGAAATGAAACTGATCCATGATATACGGTGCAGTCAATGGTCCACCTCCCAGTGTCACTTTGCGTTGCTCCCATGAGTCTACTTTAAATGTTGGTTTGTGGTCAAAAAAATTGAAAAACGACCCTGATACATCCCTGGTGCCCATTGAAGTGTTGATGTTCAGAGGTCTCAAAGAGGCTGCGGTTATCTTCTGCGCGTCCAAATGCATCTCACCAATGAAACCGTGCACTGAAAGATGCCGAATTCAAATAATTCCGCATTGCATCAATTTGGTATGATAGAGCGGCTTTAAATCATTCATGCGCACATGCGAACTGGCAGGGGCACCCAACGAATCTGTTCCTCACATTATCTGTTCCCCAGAGGAATCTTGCTGGCTGGCAAAAATACAGGTGTTTCGATGAGCTGGCTGGGAAATTTTGTTATTGATAGAGATTTTGCCTGGGAATTACTGACTTTTTCTAGCATTTCAACCCGAGCTGGCTGTAGAAAGTCTGATGACTGAGGACGACAAAAAAAAAAAAAAAAAAAAAAAAAAAAAAACGTTTTCACAAACATACTACCGCTGGTCAGAGTTTTTTGTCCCGGTTTTGTCGCTTTTGTTCGGTCGTTTTGGATCGAGGGATTTGAAAGCGTGCAGAATTCCTGGCTGGGAAATAAATTTGATCAGCTGGCTGGGAAACCAACCAATTTTATCTAGCTGGCTGGAAAATGTCTTGTGTGTCTTGCTGGGAAAAAGGAACAGATAATGTTTTCCCAGCAACACTGAAAAACACCTGAAAATGCCTTAATAACATTTATTTTCATTAACTGGGGTATAATAATACATTTTACAACAAATTGGTCGTTGGGTGCCCCTGAACTAGTATGTCCAGAAAATGCGCCCATTCTCGCGGTCAACATATCCTCTGATCGAAATTGGCTATTTGAACCTTACGGCGCCTGATCACTCCTCTTGCTAACATGAATGCCCCAATTAGACACGGTTTTGATTGTTCTCCACGAAAACCAATGACAAGACACTTTGTTTTCGTGGTTCCCAAGAGCTCTTCTTTCCCTCAGTCAACAGAAGAGCTCTGGGGTAGAGATTGAAAATGCCTCTAATTAGATGCACGCGGATTTCAATAAGCGTCACGAAATGTCTCCTTGCTCTTCTTCCCAACTTCAACATCACTCATGTCTCGGAATACAGACAAATAACGTCACAAAGTGTCCTCTAACTGCTGCTCCTCGAGTAAGGATAAAGAAATGCATGTACTCTAAGCTAACAATAACGCTATCCTGTTCCTTTACCTTATTGTTGGAAAAAAGTAGCAAAGGCTTAGACTAATTCAAAGGTATTTTTGCGCGGTTTACTGAATATGCGGGAAAAGCAGATCTTAACAAGTGTTATTGAAATCCAAAAAGAAAATTGGGGGTAGCCACGTATTTTCCGAAGATAATTAATCAACAATTTCTATAAAAAAACTTTAAAATACAAACCAATGTATGGCGTTCTTTTCTAAATTGAAGCTTAATTATCTCTGAAAAATGCGTGTTTACCCCCAATTTTCTTTTTGGATACCAAGAGCACTTGCTAAGTTCTGCTTTCTCCGAATAGTTCTGAACCGCGCAAAAATATCCCTGTATTATTAAGCACCGTCGATAGGAAATCCGAGTATCTCGAGATGTGCAGAACGTATGCGCAATAACAATAGTAGGCACCGTCCTTAAAGGGGCTAGGTCACTCAATTTTAGGCAATTCAGCACTGATCGAATGGTCGTAGAATTTACTAAAATATCAAAATAACTGTTCAAAACTATAGAAGAACTGTAACAAAACACAGGGAAGCCAAGAAGGGACATGGATGGACAAAACTGGAGAGGATTGAAATGGATTGATTTCGGTAAATTTGAAAAACGTCGTCCCACCTTTTTTCAAATTTATATCAGTTTATATCAAAATGTCATTCACACAGCTGGAAAATCATTCTCAGTAGTTATATATGTGGCCGTGATTTTGCAAATGAAAGACTCTTGCTATGCCAATTTGACGTTTAGAGCTCATAATTAACAAAATTGAACAAAATTACCTAAAATAGCGTGACCTAGCCCCTTTAAAGGGACACTTCACGTTGGATGTCAAAATTGCTGTGCTGCTGAATTCTGAACATATCTGTGAAATTGGCCGGATCGTACTATGTCCCAAGAGAAATGTATACCACACGTATCCCGATATTTTCGAAAACGAAGATTTTCTTCTCAGCATATGAGGAAATCTGCGTTCACACGAGAACCCGATTTCCACCTATATAAAGTATGCGTATGCGCATGCATGTGCTCTCTGTGTTATCACGAGTCTCTGATGCCATCGTATTCGAAAATCTCCGTTTTCACCACAAGCGCCCCAAGCTCAGTGTGAGCATGGCCGACAAAAATATACGGTTTTGTATGAGAATCCCGATAAAAAGCTTAAGAAGATAATTATATGAGAAAAATCTAAAAAAGTCTAACCTTATGGCCATCGTGGATAGCTTCCTTCCTGTGTGGTTATTTTCCAGATCCGACTCGATTTGAGCCATTTCACAATTTCGTGGTTGTCAAAGGTTATAATAAAATCCCATGGGTGGAGACTAAATTTGCCACCAATTTGAGTCAAATATTTCTGAATAAAATATTCCCACGGTCACAATTTCACATCAGAATCAACTGACAAAGATTGAACTTTTATTTCAACCCACTATCAACGCTATAGCAGTCCCGCGAGCAACGTCAGGCGGTGCATATTGCATCAAACAGCATACAAAGGCGGTGCTTTAGCACAAAAGTGGCCATCGCTTCGACCGTTGATAAAAAACTGACACTTATCGGGGTGGCGGACTGTAGTTTGTCAACCGCAAAATTTCTTTATTCCCCTGGGTCTACTGGCATGTTTGCATTGACTCAGTCGTCCAATCACAGTCACGCTTCCTTCGTGTTGACAAAGTTCAAACAGATTCGCGAAGCCGGAAATCATTGAAAGATGCGAGAATGAAAGCCGTAGTAAACAAACTTTTGCGCATTCATGCCGCTTTTAATAGTTTATAGGATTTTGTACGCAGTAGGCTGTTCGCGATCGTAACTGTATTTATCAAGCCTTCAAGGAATTAACATTATTCATGCAAATAAAATTTGTTCCTGTATTTTATCAAGCGCAATTTTTTTTTATTCCCCTGGGTCTCCCGACGTGACTGCATTGACTCAACCCTTCAAGGAATATAAATTGACATGCAAATAAACCTTTTCCGCGTAGGATATTGTGCTACGAATATTTTGTGGCTGAACTTTACTGAAGCCAGTGAAATTCAATTATTAGCATGTGAGAGGAAACACTCGCGTCGGGAGACCCAGGGGAATAAAAAAAATTGCGCGTGATAATAAACTACTGGAACAAATTTTATTTGCATGATCAATCCCTTCTTTGAACATTTGCGCGGCAAAAGGCTTGGATTGTTTACAGACATGGCGAAACTAGCGGGAGAATTTGAAGCATTCAATGATATCAGAAACTTGCCGTTTCTCGGATTACTGGAAGAGCGTCAAGTTGCATCGCTTGATAAGTGATGTGTAACATATGACGATTTGGTACAAGCTGATAAATTACAGACTTGCCGTATCCTGTTGGAAGGACGGCTAACACATCTCGCTTTTGCTGCACAACGGCTTTTAACGCCTCCAACTGTTTTGGTTTTAAATATATATCGGGCGTTCCGCGTTTTGCTAGGGAAAATTTCACCGCTCTATTGAAATCGGTATCGGAGACGGCTGCCATTTCGAGAACTTATTTAGGGCATGCGCTCTTTCATCGCCTGTCACATTCCAGACAGTCCATCACGTGTGCAAATCGGATTTGACAAGATCTCGCCTTCGCTCGCCACAAGAGATCTAGGTACGAGATTATCAATGCAATCATTTTTCGGTTGACAAACTACAGTCCGCCACCCCGGTAAGGGTCAGTTTGTTATCAACGGTCGAAGCGGTGGCCTTCTTTGTGCTAAAGCACCGCCTTTGTGTGCCGTTTTGTTGCAACATTCACCGCCTGAAGTTGCTCGCAGGACTGCTATAGCGTTGATAGTGGGTTGAAATGAAAGTTCAATCTTTGTCAGTTGATTCTGATGTGAAATTGTGACCGTGGGAGTATTTTATTCAGGAATATTTGACTTAAATTGGTGGCACCTGAGAATTTAGGGCTTTTACTTCGGGTAGAAGAGCACAAAAGGAATGCAAATACGAGAAATTTACTCACAAATAATAGATCGTTTTCACGTGACGTCATCACTTTCCAAAATCTAAAACTAAAGATCCACAAAAGTTTTTATCCTCATCAGGCATAAGAGGCGGCATATCTATTTGTGTTGACCATTTCACAGCTCAATAGCGTGCTTCGTTTGGAAACCAGAGCATTTTGAATTTCCGGATTATGTAGGTGCGTGACACAAGGCTACGATCAAGTTTGTTGAAAAATATATACTTATCTCTTGATTTTGAGCCCT
The DNA here is from genome assembly GCA_023091755.1 of Montipora sp. Colony 1 RG-2022. Lineage (NCBI taxonomy): Eukaryota > Metazoa > Cnidaria > Anthozoa > Scleractinia > Acroporidae > Montipora > Montipora sp. Colony 1 RG-2022. Next base: position 30,107 of record JALIRR010001624.1, read on the forward strand.
TTTAGAAGTTAGAGCATTAGGAAAAGTGCTTATGCAAATGATTGTTTTTTCAGTACTGATAATCAGTCGCCTAGATAGCCAAAGTAACTTCCAGATGTTTACACTATTTTCCGGCCGCCATATTGGTGTACCACTGAGGTACACCAAAATGGCGTTTTCATACTGGGCTCTGTAAATTTCTGCGAAACATTTCGACGAATATCTGAAGTTTGGGGAAACGCAGAGGCCTAAAACTGGGACAAGTGTCTTATTTCTTTATCTTCTATAACATAACAATTTCTTAGCGTTTTGCACTGGATAGTTTTTGATTTATTTTTTTATTGCGTGACAGTGAAAACGATCTATTAGTACATGGAAGTTTGGCAGTGTGGAAGTGTGGAAGTGTGGAAGTGTGGAAGTTTGGCAGTTTGGCAGTGTGGAAGTGTGGAAGTCTGGCAATGTGGAAGTTTGGCAGTGTGTAAGTATGGAAGTCTGGCAGTGTGGTAGTGACACTAACCAGGAACCCATGACCCGGAGCCTACTACTCTACTGTGTTCGTGTCACGGCGTTTTCACAGACCGATTTATTTTTAGATTGAATTTCCCGCGAATGAGACTCCCACAGGAGCCTGATGACCAATTACAAGAAATTAAGCTGACGTCATAGGGTCACCGAACCGGAACTGCCTTTGTTTTTTTGACCTAATTCGCGGGAAGGGCTAGTCTAAAAATAAACCTACTTGTGAAAACGACGTTTCACAGACGCTGTATGGAAGTTGCACGCTCCATATGGGCTCCTGCCCTAACCCACACTGCCAAGCTTCCACACTTCCACACTGCCAGACTTCCACATTGCCAGACTTCCACACTACCAAACCTCCACACTGCCAAACTTCCACACTTCCACACTGCCAAACTTCCATGTAATAATTATTTGTGAGTAAATTTCTCGCATTTGCATTTTTTTCTGATGACGCGTTCTGTGCTCCTCTACCCGAAGTAAAAGCCGAATTTAGGGTGCTTACCATTTAGCCAAAAAATCCGGAAATTTCAGTTTGAGGTAAAATGGAAAGGCAATTGAGGACAACCTCCAGAGGTAGTCATCTTTTTCCTCTTTTTCGCGAAATGCTCTTACCATTTGCGAGAATCCTTCCGTTTCCAGGTCCTTTATCACAAGATCGAGTGAAATATGCGGTATGGAATGCTGTGTAGTAAATGGTAAGCGCCATTCTCATCCAGTTGGTCATTAATTTCGGAAAATCGCTTACCTTTATGCAACGATCATTCAATCCGGATTATATGGCTAAATGGTAAGCACCCTTTGTCTCCACCCTTGGGATTTTATTATAACCGTTGATAACCACGAAATTGTGAAATGGCTCAAATCGCGTCGGATCTGGAAAATAACAACACAGGAAGGAAGCTATCCACGATGGCAATAAGGTTAGGCTTTTTAATTGAGATTTTTTCCACATAATTATCTTCTTAGGTTTTTATCGGGATCCTCATAAAAATCCTTATATTTTTGTCGGCCATGCTCACACTGAGCTTGGGGCGCCTGTGTTTTCACATGTCCACACGGATACGATAAACCTCCATTTTATCCACAGTCTGGATGGCGTTTTCAAACATCTTCGTTTTAAGTGACCGAAAACGTCGTCTTGGCATGGACGGGAGGCAAAATGAAACGAAGGAAAAAGTCTCCGTTTTCGAAAATATCCGGGGACGTATGTGGATGGGATCTTAGTTTTCCAAGGTCATGGAGGATTCAAGATGTTCTTATTGCACATGAAATTATAGTAAACTTTTTAAATTCACTTGTCACGGCCTTGGGCTTGTACGAAAGAAAAATAAGAGAAGAGTAGAGGGAGAGCCTGCCTTGTCATCTGTCCATGCATGCTTTGCTTGGAATATCATGAACGTTGCGTGACATCCCAAAGGCCATGGTCGGCCATTTGTTTCAAAATTATGACACGATATACGTGCGGTTTATTGCCACGTATGCTTGCCGTCTTTCCCGCTCTGTGGGATTTTTCCCATGTATGCGTCTATTTTCTTCTCATGCGTCCGTTCCACGCAAACATACGCCTAACTAAGACGCATCTATATGCGCACAACGCGAGTCATATACATATATGCGTTACAAACAAACGTTTATATGGGATCATAGCAGGTCGTCTTTTAAGAGGCATTGAATTATACCGTCAGCAATTTACCACGTCATGTATGATACAACTGAAAAGTAACTTCAGTTTGAATCATGCATGGCCGCAATGGCTCCCCAACGACGGATTTGTTGGAATCTGTGGATTGTCTCCTGAGAGACTGTGAAAGTTACTTCCCAAATGCTAACCAAAACATGGCAGAAACTCCAGGTTACGATCGATTCAGTTCGTGGTTTGCTCGAGGTGAGGCA
>JALIRR010001624.1:37500-42500 GCA_023091755.1 Montipora sp. Colony 1 RG-2022
CAGTCCAGTCCGTGGATTCGGCCAACCATGAAGAACAAGAAGATGCAGACGATTTCTGTACTAGAGTCAGAGCCACTCCGTCCTATTGAAGCTACTGAAGCAGTGAGAGCGTTAAGAAATCTTGTTATGACAGGTTTTGCGTTCCTTCTCGTCAAAGGAGGACACATTTTTGAGGATGCAAGCCAAAAGACAGAGACAAGCTATATTGAAAGAATCCTTTCATTAAGCATAAGCTGCTGCTGGTTTCTATTTCCAAGCATCATAGTTAGTAGAGGAGACTGGTTAGTCCCCTCTACTAACTATGCAAGCATCTACCATTTTTTTTTAAGTTTTGTTATTCGCAGAACGCAACTCGCGTGTTGAGAAACTGAAGAAACTCTTGATTATCATTGATATAGTTATGTTTGGACTGTAAATGCTTTTGGCAAAGGTACAGACATTAAAGCAAAAACAGTAAATCTTTGCAATGCGGAAATGTTGGGTAGTGCAACATAACAACACTAAAGCCCGTTTCCTTGTTTACATAGACAATTTTCTGTATAACCTCCATGTTGCAACATTTTTAAATCGCTACTCTGAAAGTGTCGTTCTTTTGTAAAGAAAAGCTGCGCGTCTGCTCAAAAGTAGTGAAAATAATTGCTACTGAAAGCCACCATGCTTAATAATGAATTGCATCTCAAAACGCGGCACTTCTGGGTGACAAAAATTGCACTGAATTGCGTGACAGAAGTCACCTGTGTTACAAATCAATCATTAACTATGACCTCGATATAACGAACATTTTGGTCGTTTCCCCCATCAAGTTCGGTTGATATAACGAACCCGGCGCTCGATTTAACGAACAAATTTGGCCAGTCCCCGGCGACTTTGTTAAATCGAGGTTCCACTGTAGTACGACCCTACAACGTTGACTAAAAGTTTTCATTTCCGATTGCGGTTTCGAATTTTTGTGTTTTTTTCGGTCGGCAAAGTTGAAATCTTTTCCCAAGTGCGACCCATGCCAAATGTGATGTTAATGTTTCCGTAACATAACCGGAAAGAAGCAAAGAAATAAACACATTTCCAACGGGAAAGCCTCAAAGGAATGATTAAAATGTCATGTAATTTGTAGACGCAGAACATTTCATCTCATGTAACAACTGAATTGTTATTTTTTAAGTTGACCCATTGCATTCATGACTGCACGTACTTAAGTTCTTCCTGTTCCTGTTTACGCAGCAAGAGGTGATCTTAACTGAATTCGGATATATTTGTCCATGTAAATATATCAGTATTTTCCTATTTAGAGGAGTCCCTCAAATAAACCTTCAATTAACCTTCAGGCTTCGAGTAGTCGAAAAGTTGGAAGCCTAATCTATTGGGTAAATCCGGCGCTATCCCATGTTGTCAAAATCGATTTAGTTATCAACTGGACACCGCTGAGATAACCAAGGCCTGTATTATACCGATTATAAAGCATCGACAATGCTTGGGTTAAAAACCACCTTTTTTCCAGGCGTACCAAGCATGGAATGTAGCGTTAAAACCTATCTGGATTATTTGAGCCGAGTCATTTAATCGAAAATGCTTAGCTTTCAGACTGATGTCCTTATCCATTGACAGAAGGTTTTGCGCATGAGCAAGAGCGAATAGGAATGAACTTTAGTCAAGTAGGAAAGCGAATGAACTTTGCCCTGGGGAACTTTGTACTGTTTTTCACAGAAAACCAGAAAATCATCGTGATAATTTCTTAACCCTTCGCTAATTTGTAACACTGTTTACTCACCACACAGGAACAAACCCGATTCACAAAATGTGATCAAGTTATCTATTGCCTTTGAAAAAACGAGTCGAGGATGGAAAAGTTGCGAAAGCCGCGAGGAATTATCACGCGGGTTTAAATCCCGTCAGCTTCGTGGGCGACTTACTCCAAGTCTATCCCGTTTATTCATTTCCAGTAGAATATGGGAATTTCGCAGGTGGGCTGAAATTCAATGCTCAAAAAAAGGTTGGATACGACTTCGCATTTTGTGTGTTTAACCAACCCTGACCAATTCTAGAATGCCTGGACACGTTTCTCCATAGAGTGTACACTTATAAATTTTACTTTGTCTTAGAAACGCAAATCGATTGTAACCGCTGGTCTCGTGCCTCACGTTTATGTTGCATAATCCGCGTGCCCTAGCCACGCTCCTTTTTTGCAGACAAGATGGCTAAAGGCGCCGGTCACACTGTAAAATGTTTCGTGCAACTGGTCCCGACATAATGTCGCCAAAACATTGCAAGACAAGAAAAAATAACCAAAATCCTATTCCGTTTATACCAAAAGAACATGAAAACCGAATTTTCAGTAAATATCAAAAACGATTCATGCTGTCAATACCTGAAGGGTACACATCGAATCTCTATCCGCTCAAATGCCCATGATAAAGACTGAAATGATAAATTACTAATAAAATATTTGACTTTGTTTGAGTTTGTCGATAATTGAGACCGTAAGGTTACATGGTGCTACTAAGAGCATCGTGTTGGGTCTGTAAATGATGTTTTCTTTACACTTATGTAGCCAAATGTAAGAACACTTCAGTGCTAACTAATATTCATTGGTCTTTCATAAACCAACCGCTATCGAGGAGTCTAACCCGACGCGATGTAATTTTTTTAGGAGAATTATGAGATAATCTCCTATTTTCTCATTTCTAAAAGGAAGCTGTTAAAATTAACGGGTGGTTGACACGATGATCACACCGATTACAGTAACATTATTTATAACTGAGGAGGCGAGTATTTTTCAGTAAAGCTGAGGCACCGGATGACATGCAATGCTACAGTTCGAATATTCATTCGGTTCACAAAATTCAATTAAATACACGACAGTGCCTCAAATTAACAGGCTTTGCACACTTACCATAAAGGTCGATTCGCGAGGACTATCTGTCGTCTCATTTATCATGCATGCAATGGAATGGGTGCAGTTGCAGTGAAGTTTTTTGCTCCACTTTTCTTCCGGTGCCATTGTTGAACACCCCAAAATAATGCTGACTGACAAGAAGAAGTGTGCTTGAGCGTAGAGAATACAAAGAAAGGGACCTGATTTCCTAATAAATTGCATGTCTTGTCTCTGCTGAGTTCAATGTAAGGTGGTGTCGGACTTGCCTTGCAGTAAATACGGCCACCAGTTGACAAAATTACAAGTTATCCCCGGGATTTTGTAATTGCCGCGAAAAAAAGATTGAGCCAGTTTACGGTGCGCTAGTATCTCTGCACTTATGCACTAATGTTTCCTGTCCTTCTATTTCGCATGACCTGTGCGACTAAAAGGTTATCACAGTTAGGAGGGCGGAAATTATAATAAAGCTATTCATGGCTAAATTTCACACCCATTATTGATTTCCACGTGTAGTGCACGTGCACAGAACGGTTAGCAGGGATTGAGTCCAAGAAAAGACGCTTCGAGGAACGTTGAACCGTGAGATATTAAATGAAACAGGAAAAATCTCAAACCGGCTGCGTAAATGTAAAGTAATGTAGTTTATACTTTTAGCCAAAAACCGTAAGGCAGATACTATGGGCATCCCGTTAAATTGGGTCGCGTGACGATACTGAGGCACGTGAGATAACATTGCTATAAAGTGACAAGTAAAGGCATTTCGCTTGAGAGTCATTATACGTTGGAATTATTGTAGCTTTATTGACCTTTTCGTGGATTTCCAAATAAGCCTGTAGTTTTTGCTAGCCAGTGACCGGTGCGTATGCATCACCAGTAATTACACTGATCAATGATATTTCTCTCCCTCGTTCGCGAACCTTGCAGATCTTCCTTTTAGTTTACCAAGAATTTCAAGGCGTGAATACATCCAAGCGACCGCTTTTTCATTTAGAATTTAAAAAAACGTCTCTTAAGGCCTTCAGTGGGGTAATATAAACAAGGCCAGAGTATGAAAGTGGAGACCATTCCTGTGTTTCCGTAGGGGCACTGAGTACATCTAATGGGTAGACTTTCATATACCAGACTAAAATGGCGTATGACTCAGGAATAAATAACCGTTGTTACTCCAATTAGGAATTTCTGAGTAGGTATATATTGTTATATTGGTTTTGTTCTTTTGCTTTATGGACATTAATTATTTCGGATCCGGTGAAGACCGGCATATAATGAATGGGTTTAAAGTTAAAAGTAATGAGGATCAGGTTAAAAAAAAAAAAAGGCGGCCGGCGAGCCTTTGTGTAAATATACACTTTTACATTTCTTCGCGCGCGACCCTAAAGGAGACCTTCACGTGCATGGCCACATATCATTGCGTTTTGCCCAGATCACCTAAGTGAGACCAAAATCCGAAATTTACACCTCTAAGCGAGACGACGAGCACCCCTCCCCTTTTTATATGGGAGTCCCCCCCCCCCCCCCCCCCTTCCCGGGGCAAATACCTCAAAAAATTAACTGAGAAAAACTAGTTCACAAGCATTTGCCATTTCTTTTCGCAAAGTCAGAGTACAATGAGCCCTTTTATCTTCATTGCACGCAAGTTGGTTACATGACGAGAAAGATTTGCTTGAACTGCATAACTTTTATAAACTTATCGTTTCGTATGTTACAACATACTTCATCAGAAGTGATTATTACTCAGTTACAGATAAATACAACTGTATGGACTGGGGACTAACGAAATTTATTGACATAAAACAACAAGAAATATGCTAATAATAGAGATGAAGTTTCTCACTGCCAACGTTTTCATTTAAGGCTGGCTTTAGATCACGGATCGACAGAGACTCTTTAATTTTAAAATGCATGTCTGATCGACCAGTTGCTAATATTTCAAAATGATCCGGACCCACTTAATTCTATGGTTGGTTAAGAAAACATGATCAGCAATTGCAGATTCGTGTTCTGTTTTTCTGTCACGTAATCGGCGTTTCGTTTTCCCTATATAGAAATCATTGCAATCTCAGCAGTTTGCTCCGGTACACTACTTTTGACCTGAAGGAAGGAGCTAGTAATCAGCGTTGTCAATGAGCGC
>JALIRR010001624.1:47500-57500 GCA_023091755.1 Montipora sp. Colony 1 RG-2022
TACCGGCTCTCGCGTGTTTGATCGCTCAGAGCCCCTAACCTCTGTCAGACTCACCAATAATGGTCGGTTTTTCAAGATCGTACTCGCTAGCAAAAACGGCAACCTGACTTAGTGTTGCAGATATCTTCAAATTAACCGAATTCATTCTTCTCTCTTTTTTTAAAATTTCCTTCGATTTTTGATCCGACATCCTGTAACCTCCTCTTCGAAATGCCAAATTTCCCCTTACAGTTGACAGTAAACCGAGAAAACGGTTCTCACAGACCCTCACAGGCTCCAATGTTTGTAACAGATTTCAACTCTACTGTGACGCCCCCATATCCGCCCCATTCCAGCCATGGAAATATTATGACCATGAACCATGTACAATATCTACTAACCGTGAAGAGAGATTCGTGTTCTCCTCTTGACGTATTGAAACCGTTGACTGTGCATCGCTTAGGTCTTGACTTCTTTGTGAATTTTATTTCGCCAGAAGAATATTCCATACTGTGAGCAGTCAAGCTTGAACTGATCCTAGAATCGGTCGTACCTGTTGACCCGGTGGCGAGACTAAAAAAAAATATGAAATGCGTTGTCGAAAACTTGCACCACATATTTTTTTTCAGTTATTTCTCACGTCTATCAAACTCGATCAAAACCGTTGTTTTTTTCCTTTGAGCACAATGCGTTCCTTTTAATACGATTCGTCACGCAACTTCGAAGCACAAGAAAAACCTGTTTGACGAATAATTCAACCTCCAAGGAAAATTGACACCTGAATATGTTTGTATTCTTGATGAATATACAGCATAACCTTTGAACTCCAACAGTATATCCTTTAATTAAGCTCCGTAGTAAGGCCTTTCGTCACGTGAGAAAACTCCTTAAGCACGTGAAGTTCTTAATCCACGGGACGGCAATATTTCCATCTTTTAATTTGTCTCGATATATAGTACCACATTTATATTGCTAAGTACCTTTCTTCTATTACAGAGGATAAGTTAAAAAATCTGAGAGTGAACATTCATAAAAGTGCCTATAATTCAACATTATCACCTTGTATTTCGATAATTCCTTTGAAAGCCGACATCGTCAAAGCGACGAAGGACTAAAGCCGATGTTAAGCCACTGTTACACGTTGGAGCTTTTAGCCGAACTTGTGTGCAACGACCGGTGCTGTCAAACAAATTTCAGAAAGCGTTGCACCGAATAAAAGGTCTAAACTCCTTCTGGAACGTTGAAACTGGTCTCGAAATGTTGTTTACCTGCCCTTAGCCGGTTCCTGATTGGCTTGCGCAGCGTAGCGTAACAAGCCGAGCGAGACCAGTTTCACGAAATGGTGTGTTACACGGTGAAACCCTTGTTTTTATTACCACTGCGATTGCTGCGACCGTTGCAGAAGTAGAAAGAGGTTCTACTTTTCATGAAACTTGTCTCACAACGGAAGTTCAAAAAAGTTTCAGGAAACCGACCATTTTACACGGTGCAATGCCTCCGGAAACTTGTTAATGTGGCAGCGCCGTTGCAAACACGGTTTCAGCTAACACAGTTTCAACGTGTAACCGTGTGCTGCTTAGTTAACGCTCGAGAACGTTAACTTTTCAATCCCCCATCTGCAGTAAATTTAGTTTATCATCTCGGTTAATACAACCAAATTTTCGTGTTTCAAACAATTATAGAACTGCAGCCTGTGGACCACCCTTCATTTTGTACAGTTACAAGCAGAAAATTCTTCAGATGAAAGAGAAGCAATCAATGCTCTTATATGGACCAATTAAACAGGAGCCGGAGAAGCGAATTTTTTATAATTTGAAAGACAAACAGTTTAAATTAATCTACGCTAACAGGCAAAAAATGAAAAAAATTCACCGTCCGGAAGCAGAGATATAAACGAGTAAAGTTGCAAAATCAGGGAAAATTAGGGGGTTACAAGATCAGCATTTACGCATGCGTCACCCGCTCATTCGAGTCCGCGCGCGAGTGGAGCTACAGGCCAACACAAACGGATTTAAGTGACTATTAAACCGTTTGTGTAGAATTTTCGTAGTTTTCGTGAATAGGAGATGTCTATGTATATTCCATATATAGGAATTAGGAGAAAGGTGAGCGGAATTAGCAGTATTTGTTTACTTCTTCTCCTCCATGAAACTTCCACGTAACGCGCGCGGTAATATTATCCGCGGGAAAATTGATATCATCTAAAAATAACCTAAGAGGGATTACGATGGGAATAGGGCCAGTATGAGGGATTACTTCTCTTACCTTTATAATCTCTTGCTTGCACTTCAAATAACACATTTATTTCATTCATCGAGTCCTTCACCGAAACAAACGAGCCTAACAAATTGACCTGCCCCAAAGTGAGTGGCCTCATAGCTCAGTTGGTAGAGCGGATTGCACCAGCATCGCAGCGGTCATAGTTGGAATTCAGCAGGAGCGGGAGCCCAATATGACCCGCGTTGGAGACAGCTGAATTTTTCAGGGGTCAATAAGAGCTTTATTCGTTAAATTGTCCAGGCAAGTGCGAGGATCACTTCCCTCTTTCGTCTTAAGATCTTTCTGCATGTAACTTTACAAAATGAGATGTGGTCCACAGGGGTAGTCCATGGACCGGTTCCATGAAGGGCTCATGGGCTGGTTCCGCAGGGGTGGCCCATGTACCTGGGGTCCATGCTTTGTCTACGTCCGTTTCTAAGCCCATTTAGCAAAACAACATTGCGGGAGGACAAGGTATTGCAGTGTTTCAACATTTTTGTGCGAGGTTGTAGCTGGTAACGAAGCGACATAAGAACCGCGTTTATTAAAATAAATATATAATCGTATTGTCTTCAGGAGTAAAAGAATCCAGAAAACTCTGAAAAAATCGCATGGACAATGAAATTAAAATGCGGATCATCGAAGACGTGCAAAACTTGAACATGTTGAAATGTAAATATGGTCAAGAGTAGGACAAAAAAGACACTAATTCCAAAAAATAAAATAAATAAAAAAACAACTGAGATTTCAAACAAGCAACACTGCGCGATAGGTTAAGTTAATTTACAGTCAACATCTAAGAGTTGTGGATGGTTTCAGAAAGGGCCCGAGTCTCATAGTCTAGTTCCCAGGCCTTTCAAGCCAAGCACATCGAGGGACGCTTGAGTATCATCCCGGAAATGGGAAGAGGTTGAGAGCACTTTCGGTTTCGTTTTCTTTGTTGTGCAGCAAAATGGCATTTCCAAGTTGAATTCACTCAGATACAAGGATTCTAGATTTATAACAGGTACGTAGAATTATGATTTAAACTGGAGTCAGTGATTAAATTATTAATTCACAGACAGACTGTCTATCGTTTTAGTTTACCCAACCTGTTTATTTGTATAATTTCATGGTCTTAGTGAATTTTGTAGCTAAATTTGCACGAAGTGGTGCGATTGAATAGTGCACCAGAACACTTGTAGTTCAAGCTTGAACATGTGGTAATATAATAAATACTGTGGAACCGCACTTAAACGAAGTGCCAAGGTACTGGGAAATAAAGTTCGCTATGTCACGGTTTCAAGAATGGGCGAATTTTATACCAGAGACAGATCATCTTTCCAGTCGGATCGCGTTCAACAGAAGAAATGCTAGAAGTTCGTCCCAGACGGATCAGTGATCAGTCTGAAGTATAAATTCGGCAATGTTTTAATTATACTGCCCACGATATTGATATATAGAGGTTCTTTAAATCGAGATTCCATTCCACTGCATCACAGAAATTTAAGTAAAAATTTCAAATTTGCAGAATGCTTCTGAAAATACGCTGTTCTCGGAATTTCTGTCGGCCGATGTGTCATCTTGGTCAAAGAAATGTCAAGTCGATGCCAAGTGTTGCTATTTGCTTAAAGCATATTATCTATGCTCATGCGTTATTCAGTGTTGGTCACGTAAATAATCGATCATCATCTCTCAGAAAACACAATAATATTATAAGCGATAATGTAATATTTCAAAAACTCGTGCTTCGTGTTTTACCGGGGGTTACAAACACGATAAAACTGATTAAAGTCCGAGGCCGTTAGGCCGAGTGCTTTTATTGTTTTCGAGTGTTTGGAAACCCTGGTAAAACGCGAAGCACGAGTTTTTGAAATGGCTTCTCAATGACTCAATCGACGCCAAATTGCAAACAAAAGAAAAAAAGAAAGCAAAAATTGTGATTTTTGCCTTCTTTTGTTTAATCAGCGCACAGTTTGTGATGATAATGTCCGTGTTTTTCACAACTGAAGCTTGTTTATTTTAAGTAGTCGTAATTTGCATTCAGTGGCGTCGTGCTTGTTCCGAAACATGGACGGAATAGCTGAGGATGAATCTTGCCGGTTTCGACCGCCCAAATATGTGCAAGGAGGTCGGATTTAATCAGTGCCCTACGGTTAATAGTCCTTATCCGAGAAGACTAACCCTTTGCAGATGAAATTACAATAGCAGCACTTTCTTCTCAGTTAAGTTTAAGATCCTGAGTAATGATCCGTCCGGGGTTCGAACCTGCGACCTCCCGCGTGACAGCTCGATACTCAACCAACTGAGCCGCCGCTGCATTAACGCATTTCAACCCTACTAGTAAACGAAAAATACATGTCACAACCCCTGTCCTTTGCACTTTGTCAGGCTAGAAACGTATGAAAATTGTTTCAGCTTGTTTCTACTTGTTTGCGTAACCGGCATGTAATCTAAACAACTAAATATAATGAACTTTTGATCTCGTGTTACGTGTCCTTTTTGCGTGAGACGGCTACTGAAGTACAAACGCTGTCCGAAAGTAACGGCTACCCGAAAGTAGCGGCCCCTAAGCCTGTTAAATCCGAAAGTAACGGTTTAAAGGCAACCTCCACTGTTTTAACAAATGCCACCTAAAATGTTCCAATTGTACTTGTTACAAGATCTGTTCCAAAAAATTGCATTACCTAGTGAAATGTATTTTTTTTATCGTTGGGTACTGAGCACGTCGCTTCAACCTTGTCTTGTTTTATATATTGTGTATATTTTCGTGACGAGATTCAGTTTAATGGAGAAGATACAGATTCTTTCTTCAGGGTTCAGTTGGAACCAGAATACTTATCAAGCGAATAAGGAAGAGAAAATCAAGGAGAAGAAGAAGAAGAAGAAAGCAATTCTTTGCTTGCAAATTTTGGCACTTTGTGATCGATGCCTTGTTATGCCGGCTGACGTTTGGAAGAATCGTCCTTCAGATAGCTTGAATCGTCGGAAGGCTATCGTCTTTCGGAAAAACATGGACACTTATGCTGGTATTTTTCTGGTTTTCGCCTGCTTTCTACAACGAAACAGAGTTTGACTCAAAGTTCCCGCGAACCAGAGAGCAAAGCAACCACGAAACGTCATCGGTACCCAGTTGCATTGCGCGCCATTCAAGATGGCGGCACCGGAAAGCGTTGGTGCCGATCTTTGAAAGACGATTAAAAAACTATTTCACTAGGTAATACTTTTTTTTAACAGATCCTCTAACAAGTACAACTAGACCCTCCGTGAGGATACACTGGGTTGCCTGTGGTACGTGCGGCGTTCCAGGCAATTTTTTTCAAGTTGGGGGGTCATTAAGACCATTTAAGGGCTTACCCAGAAGTCATACCAGCAGAGGCCCTTTGGCTCACAGGTCCTCACACGTTCGTACGACGAAACAGGTCCTTTTCTGAGATGAAAAACCTGGCTACCGGCCTATTAATTAATCATTTGTCTGAAAGAAGAAATTCCTGTCCTCTTTAGAAAAAATAGACATGCACTGATTATGTGTGGTACTGACGTAACACAGCGATTTATTCCATATAAAATGTTAACTGAGCTGTGTGTTGTCTTTCAGGATATTCAAGTTGTCCTTGCGTAATATGTAGCTCTAACAGTGCACGATATTGTTTTGGTTTTGTCTATCATTGTAGTGCCATGGTAGAAGTCTTGGGTAAATAGCCTGAGAAGACATGTGGTTACTATAATAATAATAATAATAATAATAATAATTTAAAATATTTATATAGCGCAAAAACATGCATATGATCTATTGCGCTTTACAATAAGAAAAAAAAAATATATATATATATAAACTATATAAAACAAAATACTAATTAAGTTACAAATTTATAATTAAGATAATTTAGCAATAAAAATTTAAGCAAGAGCAATTAAATATCACACATTATAGGCTAATCTAAAAAGATGAGTCTTTAAGAGCCACTTAAATACATTTATGTTCTGGCACTGGCGAATCTCTTGTGGAAGTGCGTTCCACAGTGTAGGGGCTGCCGCAGCGAATGACCTGTCACCTAGTGTCTTTCTATTTGTCCGCGGCCTGTTTAAAACTAGCAAAGTACTGAACCCAGAAATATTGAAGAAAATAAATGGGAAGTGAAAAACATTGTCTTCTGGGATGACATGTTGACAGTTGTCTTTGCGTAATATGTAGGTCTAACAGTACACGATATTGTTTTGGTATTGTCTATCATTGTAGCGCCATGGTAGAAGTCTTAGATAAATAGCCCCTTGAGAAGACATGTGGTTACTAGCAAAGTACTGAACCCAGAGAGATTGAAGAAAATAAAAGGGAATCGAGAAACATTGGCTTCTGGGCTGACATGTTGATCATGCAACTTCTTTCCACCACAAGTGTAAGCGTGCACTGACAGCATCTGACAGCTTTGTAAACAAAAGTTGAAATTAATGCCTATCCGACAGGGTTAGTAACTGGATGGGCGACCTAAGAAATATATCACTCAGTAACACAAGCATAGGACCGAAAATTCTATTTTAATGCTATCAAATGCGAACCAAGCAAGATACAGATTTTGTTAGCTTGCTTTATGAAAAACAAATATTGATGTAAAAGTAAATAAATATGGATGCACAGTTTTTAAGAAGAGCAGAAGGAAGTTTCAGGACGGTCGATCGAGAATAAAATATTTTGCCATCGGTAACAAAATTTACGACATGAAAACAACATTAATTTTGAACCACGAATATAAAAAGTTACCATCAGCGAAAAACATTTTGGGAGATTTTACTAAGGCCCAGTTCAGACGTCGTGCTTCTGCCGTGCCGAACTTAATTGCAATTTGGTTCGACTGTAGCACGGTAGGGAAACAACTCTGATTCAGACGCCGTGCCAAAGTCGAACCAAATTCAGGCTTTACGTTTGAATCAATGCTGTGCTAAAGTCGTGTAGCACGGCAGAGCTTGTCGAACTTAATTGCTTGCCGAACTTAATTCAAAAGTTTGATTCAGACGCCGTGCGTCTGCCGTGCTTTTGTCGAACTTAATTCCTGAATTTAGTTCGACACGGCAGAAGCACGACGTCTGAACTGGGCCTTAGTTGTTTTGTTGTAATTGTACTTTTGGCTGCACCGAGTAAATCGCACATCGAATTCAGCGGGCGCAGTGATCAAGTTACCGCGGCATGTTTACTCGCGAAACAGTGAAGCATCTGTGTCAAATGATGCTTAGATACCGGGTTTTCGTTTTTGTTAGTTTTCTTTTTCTTTTAATTGTTATAAATTTTGACAAGAAATGTGCGAATTCAACGCAAAGATCACAATCGCCCAACTCAGAGGTTGGCCATTGTTTCTGGAAAATCAAAAGACAAGGTTATTTATCACCAGGTAATTCCATCGTTTTGGTAACAGCAGCTACTTTATTATTCATCAGCGTCACAATCTTTTAAATTTGCCGATTTTGGGGGTCATTTTGTTGAAACTCAAGCACGCTTCCAACGGACCTGTTTATTTTCGTGACTTATGCGTTACCACAAAAATTCTCCCCGTATCACATTTCAACACATGTATGCAAATTTGCTAAGCTCGAAAATTACACAACATGATAAATTTACAAAAGCTGGAAATTTCACAGAAATATTTTCCAGCGAAACATTTATTGAAACAAAAAACATATTTGCTATAAGAGGCAAAAAACCCTTCCTATTTCAGTTGTGTGCGTGCAAGCGAAACACACAATCACAAAGCATATGCAGTTAAATAAATTTCTGACACTTCACATCAAACCCTTTTCGAACCCCTTTCGAAAGCACAAAAGAGTCAACAAGCTTTCATTCAAATAATTTGTTACTGTCACATTTCCAATTTTTTTTAACCTTTGCAGAGTTGAGTACAAAATACCGGTAAATGTAAATTGTCAGACAACTAAGATGCGATTTGAGTAAACACTGTGATGCATTCTTGTAGGCGTTCGATTCGTTCAATGTTAATTTGTTAAATCCATAAAAAAAATGTTATTTGATTTCCGTGTTTTATATAATACCAAGTTAGTAAAATATTAGGAACAAAGCTCTCTTGATATCCAAAGGCGAAAAATGAAATTGTTGTCGACGTCGAAGAGCATTACTCGTCGCTTAAAATCCAGATATTTATTTTTCAGCTCTGTCTTGCTCATCCAATTGACCATCTATTCTTGAGCTCCATGAGGGTATATTTTGTTTAAAGGTCCACTAAAACGTTATTCATGTCAATGACTTATTAGTGAAATTTCCAATTGTTTAATACCGGAAGACTGTGCAGAGTTGAGACCTGGTAAATACAAATAGCGAGACAACTGAGATAACAGATCCACTATACGGATTCCTTCTCTGTCTTTGTTGAACCCATACTGAGTTACCAGAGAACTGTTCATTTGGTTTCAGTGTTGTACAAAACACCACACTTGGCAAATTTTAGGAAGACAGCTCACTTTAATTACGGCTCGACGGGCAGCAGATTGTTGTCGAAGTCCATTACTCGTCGCTTTTAACATTCGACCGCCTGCCTTGTTCAGTATCCAATTCGCTTGCCATTATTGAGCGTCAAAAGGGTATATTTTGTTCAAAGATCCACTAAAACGCCATTCGCGTTACATGACTTTCGACGCCATTGCCGGTGAAGTTAATCGTTCTACTGTGTCTACCAGAGAAATCCACGCATTTCCCACTACCCTCTCGATCTAACAAAATACGCCCAGAGGCTCTATGCACAAAGACACCACTTAGCAAGGGAGTGATAGGCAAGACTTTTACCGACACCGAAAAAAAAGAAAACGAAAAATAAAAAAAACGACGAAATTAAAGACAGATTCCGACTGGGTTTGCCATATTGGCAACCCAGTAATTAGAACATTTCAGGTGACATTTGTTAAAAGAGTGGAGGTTCCCTTTAAGCAAGGACTACGTAGGTGAATAGTACGGTGACCGGAAGTAATATGTCTTCCCGCCATGCGAAGGTGGCCTGATTTCTAGCCGTAGTATGCTTTCCGAATGCTTAGGAGATCATGAAATGCTTAATATGTTATTGTTCAACCTAAATGGCGAGACACAGGCATTTTATCCTTTCTTGATCATCTTTAATTTGGTAATTTCCAAACAATTATTTGTCGATTTTGAGCTCAAAATGTGGTAGCAGTAAGCACGAACAACAAAGCGTTTCATCAGCAAGGCTTTGCCCAGATGATTCAATATTTTTCTAACCTTTCGCAGTACCTCTCGCCACGACTTTCCACATGTCTTTTCCCAACATGAAAGTATTTTGGCGATGTAAACTCATACATATACATGTATCAGCATTTGGGCGAGAAAAGCAAATGAGGAGATCAAGTTCGATATATGTTTAAGTTAATTCTGTAAATTTGTTGATTTTAGGCGCGTGGGATGGAAGTCGTCAAAAATGTTGTTGTCGTTGCTCACTATGAAAAGTTGCTCGTATTTGCAACTCCTCTGCAAGGGCCTCCAAATCTTGTTTTTTAACGTAAAACTCGTCAAACATTCATCGTTTTCCATGTCATCAAGGTGAAACTGGCCTGGAAAAATCAAGTTGGCAGGCTGATATTTCTGTTAGAGAGCTAAAAATTCTTCTGAAGTAAAACTAGAGCCGCGCGAAAGAAGGAGCAAATCTCTTTATTTCAATTCTCTAAAAGATGGCATGACACTAAACAAACTACCGTACTATTACAAGAATTTGGTTTTATCAAAGGAGTTGATAATGTAAATTGGCCACCGTACAGAGATTCTAAAAGCTGA
>JALIRR010001624.1:62500-69916 GCA_023091755.1 Montipora sp. Colony 1 RG-2022
TTTAAGGTTATCTTTTCCTTACTTTGTGTTATACTTCTAATATCTGTAACAAAACATTTCTTTTAATTAAATACCATAGATAACAATAATCAAAGGAAACACCCAGAAACACCCAGAATAAATATAGTTTCTTGATACTTCTAACAAGCAACAGATAAATCAAATGGCACCTGGTATTACTATGATGGACTTTGGGAGAGGCACAATGAAGGCGAGGGGCTGAAAAAATGTGCAGCAAATGTCCTATCTACTCTTACTGGCTTTCCCCTCGCTTACTGTGTTTATACCACATCAGATCTTTTATTTAGTGGTTGGACATAAATTATTTATTTATCCTATAAGAACGCCACGATAGACTTTATAATTATTATTGTGAATACACCCTTTTTGTATAATATCATACGAATGCCCTATTTTACGGCCATTGATGAAATAACACTGGCTACTTTCATGCTTGAGCCTGAAACATTTCTGCCGTGACTTGTTGTTTGTGATTTGTTTGTGTCCTCTAGGCCTCGCTGCAACTATGAATTTTAATATATCGAAAGTGGTCTGTTCAATGTTGCACCCAATTCAAATCTCCCGGGGTTAAGGTTCTTTGTGTATTGCATTAATTTTGTATTGTAACTGTAGTATTAACATTTAAAGGCTCACCTTCAACCGATAGTACGTGCCCCGTGGAACAATTTTCATGTATGAAACTTCCGCCAAAGCTGAAACTCATCCAATCAGATTGCCACGATAAGCAATTCCAATTTCCAAAAACAATCGGCCGAAAAGCCTGTCGCTTGAACGTGGGAATTTTAAATGATATGGAAATACCTGGATAGAACCGTTTATTCCCAAAGAGTTTGAACTAGGTGCAACATATGGTCTATTGTTTATTTTCCCTTCAAAACGCTGATGTTTAGGCCAATTTGTGTAAATGTAACTCTTGGGTGATGGACTCATATGTCCACATATCCCACAATTCCACATACATTTCAACCTCGTTCCGAGGACCTTTCCCTTTGCACTACAGAATATTCCTTCTTTTTTACCCAGACCTCCCGCGCTTTTGTTTTCTTTGGTTGCCAAATCATTTCTCTTCAGTTTTTATCCCCGCATGAACTTTCGACTTCATTTTCTCGCATCTCAACATCCAACTTGCCATACCTATTTTTTCGATCTACCGTTTCCCGAATGAATGAGTTGCTAGTAATCGGATCCCCGTTTATACGCAAAAGGTTCTGGGATCGCCAAGGGGCAAACATTGCAAGTCGCTGTTAGAAAATGTATGGCAGAAACGTATTTCGACGTCCAAAAATTGATTTTGGAGAGAAATCAACGCTTTGTTGGGCAATGTTGATACGTGGCAGTTTGGATAACCGTGAAATATGAGATAACAGTTGCTGATTAACTTGCCTGCTTGCGTAAATTTACTCGGATTGACCTTGCTCGCGTGAGGATCCTCAAGGTTTATTATGAAATTGACATCTCGTCATGGTCTCGAAATATTACAAAATTAAGTATAAGTCTGGAAGGAAATAACATGATAAAACCTTTTTAGTTGTATTTAAGTGTGTATAGGTTCTGGGCCGCTCTTATTAATTACGTCTTGCGTAAACGAATTACGGCTTCTGGAAAATTACCTCCTAAAAGGATAGATGTCGTTGTCAGAGGAGATAGAAATTGTTTTTACAGAGCTATTGCTCTTTGGAGGGATGAAATGAGCGATGCGAAACTTGAAGAAATCAATAAGTTTAGTTCTTGTATGAATGAGAAAACTCCAACGGTTTTTGGGCCGCTACTATTTTCTACAGACTCTGTGAGAGTCCAATCACTTTAATGTATTACGATGATTCCTCTCAAACAAACCATTTCAATCTCCTTCTGCCTCGAGGTAGCTGTTTTAATGCTCCTCTTCCATAGAATACAGCAGTCTCTGTTTCGATAGATTTAGGTAACAATGGGAATTCATATGCCTCAGCTGTTAAGCAAACCCCCCTTTCCTCCTGTCAAACTACGGTAACCATCTACAAGTATTAAGATCACTGGATCTAAGCAAACTTGTCAAGCTCCACTATGACTTCGACTAATACAAAAGAGTCATCTTCATATACTATTTCTGTGTAAGATCTGATCCTTGGAGCAGGTGTTGTTGTTTTAGTACTCCTACAATCATACTCTCTTAACATGTACAAAGTTGGTCAGTGTAGGACATTCAGAGGTTCTGTTATTTCAACAGACCTTTGTACTCATCAAAACCTTGTTGAATTAGTCACGATTAATAGCTCTAGCCCACGACAAAACATCATTTTTATTCCTGGGCGAGTAAAATCTTAATACTCCAAAAGCGGGAGAATCTTTTGCTTTTCTGGGTATCTTCGACCGTTGTCACAACCCCACACAGCACAATGATCGACACTAGGCATATTTCCACGTGAATACAACTGAAAAAGGCTTTATTGAGTTATTTCCTCCAGATTTATTCCTTATTTTGTAATATTTTAAGACCATTTCACAATAAACCTTACGCAAGCAAGGAAGTTAATCGGCAAATTTTATCTCATATTTCACGGTTATTCAAACAAAAACGTACAGTTGCCACGTAACAACATTGCCCAAATCGAAAAATGTGTCGTAAAAAGCGTTCAGCTCTCTCCAAAATCGTATTTTTGGACGTCAAATAAGTTTCCGACCTACATTTTCTTACAGCGACTTGAAATGTTTGCCCCCTGGCGATCCCAGAACCCTTTGTGTATAAAGCAAGAATCCGGTTACTGGCGACTCATTCATTATTACCATTGATTGACCAAGAGAATTTCAAGATTAAGGAGACAGAGACAGATTTCTTTGTGTCTCTGTTTCTCGTGCATTCATACGTACTTCTGCAAACCTCGTTTTTTCAATCACGTTTACTTCCAAACACCCTAGTTTTGATTGGACCTTAAAATTTGACAATTGTTATTTTTTTATTATATAGATACAGATGAAATACCAGGATTTCTCCTTTTACAAAAAAATCATATCTTCACCGCGCGCACTGAAAATATAATTGTGAGAATATAGGTGTCGTAATGGTAACGAACACGATTAGCCAATAAAACGCGAGCTTCGTCTTCATTGTAAGAAACTTTTGTGCTTCAGTATAAGTCTTCTTTAATACATTAACATTTTTATTGCAAAATTTTACATTATCATGATTTGCTTTTCATAACTTTCATATCTTGTTTCATGTTACACAACATGCGTGTTTTAGCGGTTGGTGACCACTTTTTCATCATTTTGAAAATGAATAAAACAAATTGTTTTAAATCTGGAAATTTCACGCGGGGATACGAATTTTATCTTCTCGTGCTGAAAGTATCTCTCACTGGTTCTCTTCGCTCTCTCGTGAGAGACACTTTCAGCACTCGAACATAAAATTCGTATCCCCGCGCGGCCATGTAATATCCTCTATTTTCTTCCCAGTTTTGCCACATCGGATACTGACTTGGGCGTTGCCTTTGGTAATTTACCTCGCAATCCCCTGATACCGTTGTGTCCATGCGCAAGTGCGGTTTATGGCAACTGTGACATTAAAATGAAGTACCTTGGACGCGGAGGTAATTGAATAACATAAGGGAACCTTTGCTTACATTTTTGCTTCATTACTGATTAGGCTATTGTTGGTTTTCACTCACGCGATCAACAGTAGTTTATCCAAACCGGCCATTGTTCCACGGATCGCTGATTAAGAATTGGGGAAGATTGGACCCATTGTTCTGTGTAAGAACAATGAGGCGGATCCGGAGCACAGGCCAGGAAGGACACGACAAACGAAAACAAAGGGAGGTGGGGGGGGGGGGTATGGGCGGGTGGGCACTTCCAATAGAAAAACAAAAATATCTATCGACCCTTTCTAACATCCCCACCCAACCCACACACCCCTATTGCGTCCCTTTCGAAAGAAAGCACTTCTAACGAGTGGCCGCGGGTTTTGCGGGAAAACAGAGTCCCACCAGATGGGGCAATACACATTTATAGCCTTCAATATATTAAACAGTGCGAGTCCCATGCTTTCCGTCACATTCCAACACTTAATCAGCTCCCGTTGGGAATATTGGCGGGTTTGAATAGCCATGTTTTTCAACAAAAACAAAAGAAAACGTTTGCATAATAATAGACTTAAATTCCCGGAGGATTTGGTCGGAGTTCCAACATGGCCGCCGTTTCTTTGTTTAGGGGCTCCAACATGGCGGCTGTGACGTCATGTGAAAACCGAGAATTATTCTCTAACCAGTCAGCCAAGAATAAAGTACTGATATTGAAAGTGTATTGCATAATAAGCTTTCCCTGAAAATTTGAATGCGACATACCAGATAATCTCTGAGCAATGATGCTGTGAAAATTCTAAATTTTACAATTAAGCGCCTTTGTCGCCCAAGAATTCATCAAGTTTGAATAAAATTAGATATTTATCGAAGTTTAACAAGTTCTTTTAACTTTTGAAGTCGAATTGTAAATAGCATGATGCCTTGATGCCTTCTGTGAGCAAAGTCGTATGTTAATGAAACCATAGTTAATAGAGGGGAATGGTTTGGAAGCTCGGCAAACATCAAAGGAGCAAACAAAGATGCCAAGATTTAGGTTGGAAAGTCCACGACCGGGCACAATCTTTTGTTTTGCGCTCATACACTATGCATGAATTACGTAACCAACACGTTTCTATTGGTTAGTTCCTCAGTACGGAGTAAACAACTATTGTGTTTTGTGCACGGTCAAGGCCAAAAAAGAGAACAAAAACCTACAACAAAGAAATTTGTCGGGTTTCATAACCATTCTCCTCTATTAACTATGATGAAACAAAATGGAAACAATGATGTCAGCAGAGATTTTTCTCCAAAGCAAAGGACTTCCTCATTCTTGGACTCGCAAACCAACTTTTGAGTCCCACGATACTTCGTTCTTGAACAAGAATCAAAGCTTCGATGTGCAATTTGAATTACTCTTGGTTTTTTAATTTTCTGATCAATTGAGGCAAGATTGTTTTCTGGGGTGTCTCTAGAGAGGTTTTCAATTGAGTGTCGAAAGTAATTAGCGAATTGCTTTGGTTTTGCATTACTTCACTCAGTGATTGGCTCAAAGTTCTCGCGCCATTTTGTCAACCAATCAGAAGTGAAACCAAAACCAATCGTGGCTCGCACGTGCACATTTTCCCGCGCTTTGTGTAGGGTACGTGTAATTACTTCGAGTTTTGATTGGTTTGCCGGATTGTCTCCGTCCTTTTTGATTGGGCAAAGTAAATACTTTGGTTTGGGTTTACGACACTCGATTGAAACTCGCTCTATATCGTTGTCGACTAATTACGGTCATAACCCTGTGTTTGGATATCTGTCCCGATCCTGTCTTGGGTTTTTCATTTCATTTCTAAGAAAAAGAAACGGGATGGAAGTGGCGCCCACCCCTACAGTGAAAATACGGTAGAGGCCATTGAAAAAGAGCCTTCAGGGATGCCTTCGACTGCGGTCGGCCGCTAAGAAAGACACAGAACATAAAACACTGGAAGATGGTGTAATGATGAGTTTGACCCGGTTTGAGCTTGATATTTTCTCCAAAAGACTCTTCTTACTTAGGGCTCTACCGAAGGGGTTTGTCTTTTATAAATACCAAGATTTCGAACTTCCTCGCAAGTATTATGAATATTCAAACGTCATCTTCCGCTTAAGATAAAATCAGTTGATTGATTGATTTTTGATTCATCGATTTACTAAGTAACTCACTGACAGATTGATTGCTTTTTTTTAGTATTTTTACATGACTTCTCATTTCCTTTGTTTACATATATAGCCTGCGAAGGCAAATGACTGCCGGAAGTACGCCTGCGTTTGCAGGTTAATGGTTACATTGGCAGCAGTTTAACCTCTACTCCAGAGTCGATTCGTTGATCTTTACTGCATTTGCACGATTTTGTATTTTTCACATTTGATTTCTTCTTATCGTATTATTTTTTTCCTAAGACGAACTTCTGGCCAAATTGAAACCTTTAAAAAAGAACTCCGCCTCTCCGCCAGCACCACCCCTTACAGTCAAATTTCCACCACGGTCTCCAACAAGTTCTTTGTCCCAGGGTGTTCCAGATTCCCGGGCCACTGAACCAGTGAAATCATCTGAGGCATACAAGTTTCACCACACCTGTGGAGGCAATATCGCTGTGATGTGTGCTGGAAAGAAAGCAAAGAGGATCAAGTACGACCTTTAAATCTATTTCGAATCCTTGTGGTACTAAAAATCAACCGGGCTCTGAATTGTCTTAAAATGTATTTGCTAATAACTCTTTCGTGCGCTATTTTGATTTTTTCTTTCCGCGTATGTCTATTCCTAAGAGGATGATTACATGGCGAATTTCAGCCTTGTTAGCCTTTCAGCCCGGGTTCTTGTCACGAAATTATTTTTCACCTGTTTGTACTGAAATTGTTTCAGCCACTCGTCAAGTTCGTTAGTGTAAGTGTTACCTATTGTATGATTCCTTATTAATGTATTCAACAATTATTCCATGAGCGCACGTTGGATATGAGTTGGCTGTAACCAGTCTCATATCCAAGAAGTGCGAATGGAATAATTGTTTTATTAAATTCCCTAAACTCCAAAAGTTTGGAAGTAGGAAATACGAGCGAAAGAAGCGAAACATCCGAGCGAAATCGAAGAAACTTGATGAAGATGCGATGTTGTGTAATACCTGGTCAGACAGACGCAGGCTCAATTCACAAACATTTCTTACCTTTTCGCGTACTTCTCAACGTCGGAATTGATCCAAACTTTCTGCAAAAAAAGTTTTTTGCTTTATTCGGAGAGAAATTTTGCTTGCCCACGAAAATAATTTTATCTTAGCAACGCTTAGTGCAGTCGTTTGCCATGTAAAGTCAAACTAAGGTATATGAGCTGATAACCAAGATTGAGTAAACCAATCAAAACTCGAGAAATGCATTATCGGAGGTTGAGAATTTAATAATATGTATATTATTATCACTTTGTCGAGCATTGTGCCGCATTTTTCGGGCTAAAATGGAGAATTTGGCGGGCTAAAATGTATTTTAGCCCGCTGAAATAAGCCAATGAAAAGTGAAAATCAAATAGTCGTACGATTTAATAAGCAGCCAATCAAAATCGAGAAGCCATAGAATGTTCGCGCCGTCGCGTCTTGCTGCGTTGGTGAAAGAAATGATAGCGCCATTTTCATGCCCAAACCATGGCTGAAAACGCAGTAAACAACGAAGAAAATGTAAATTCGCAGTCTTCTCACAGAAACGTGCTTGCTCGGACATTCTTAGTCGTCTGTTTCTTTCAAAAGAAGCTTCTGATGTAAATACCGCGTGTAGTAGCTCCATGGACGGTGGCGAAGTGCATTTAAGTTTTGCGGCTTCAAGCCAAACGCACTCTGTTCAACCAATTATG
>JALIRR010001625.1:5000-20000 GCA_023091755.1 Montipora sp. Colony 1 RG-2022
ATTGTTAACGCGTTCGTTCGTAACTAGAAGGAATTGAATTACATTGTTTTTATTGCAGTTCTCAATTTTGCTGTCGTGATTGTCTACTCTGAAAGTAGCCCGCTTCTAAGATTACCCTAGCTATTACATTTTCAAGATAGTGGCCAGTTCAACCGAAGCATATACCATCTTCCATGCATGAGTGACAATCTTCTATTTTTCCCTAAATTTATTGTTACATAAGGATGTATGATGCTTTTAATATTTTTTTGGAGTGTTTCGCGGCTATCGCCAAAACGTTGACTGTTTTCAGTCTTTTCAGTGTCCTATATGAAATAAGTGCCTGGCTGAAGGCACTTGTCTTTTAATGCAGAAACAAACCTGCATCGAGTTTGCATAGTTTAATTTAAGCCGTGATCTACCTGTTACATTGGATGCAATACCGTTTCTGAACTGCTGCAAAAGATTTCTCACGTCGACGCCACCAGCGAGTTGTGTTTTAGTCAGTGTGTGTTTTATTTGTGTTAAATATATTCACCTTTAACATAATATTCACTAACAAGGTAAACTACACAAGGAATTGGACATCCTCGGCATGAAATTCTGTAAACTGACTCCTTTGTTTCCTTTGTGTTGGCGTAAAAATATTATTCTTGAATGAAGTGCGGGCTATAGACGAAAAAGGATTGAAATGATCTTCGCACTTATTACTTAAGGTGGTCTCTCAGTATTGCACTGCGCATCCTGTACTGCGCATACGGTGTGTCAATATATACAAATTGGTCAAATTTGTAACACTGTAAATATGGCGCAAGTCGCTAATACACGCTGAAACAGTTTTCAAAACACATGAGAGAAGTTGTGAATGATCATAATTATTTGCGAATAAGCGCGCGCGTTCCGAGAACATGACGAAATTTGTTGTTTCGATCTACGATAATCGAGATAGACAGGTACGATGGTGGTTTACTCTTAAACGATCACGGTGACCTATATTTTTTATTTCATAATTATGCTGTACAATTATCCCTTTCAAATTAAAAAAATTAGAAAAACATTTATCGGAAGGAAAAAAGGATATGGCTTAACTGACGTACACAAAGCTCCTTACCCAAGGAAGTAAATTATGATCTTGAAAACAACGACCCGAGAAACGTTTTGAGCCGACGTCATCTAAGTTGAGTGATTTTGCCATAAACTATATAATACAGTGTTCCATATGGTTTAGACTTTCTACCTATCAGGTGTTTTTTCTAATAGTACTCTAAAACCCTTCTCGTTTAGCTACCGCAAGATTTACCCTGAGCCGATGAAATAACGTGCGTGATTAGTATCAGTGCAGGCATAAATGGGGTAAGATTGGCCCATTATATCTCTTAAGCAAGCACAGTGACATATCTTTTTTATTGTAGTTTTTCAAAACAGGGATTAGTAGGGAACATTCAGGAAAAGTTTTAAGAAAATCGTTCGACAACTTTTTTTTTTTCTGAGAAATCACCTTAAATTATCCAAATAACTGTGCGATGATCACTTCAATGATCTTGTTTCGTATATTATTCTTGTTTGCTGTCTTTTGCTTCCTTTGTGTGCCACGTGGTCTGCCATTTTCACAGTTATTGAGTTCGTACGATTTGTGCTAATCTTTCGACTAACGACTAGACACAAGCTAACAAAATAATGAATACAGTTTTTTTTACCTTGAATTAAACTAAAACCAGAGGAACTAACATCGCAATTGGTCGATTAATTATCTTCTGGTGCTGTGTAAAATGAGAGCTTAGACTTGGAGAGTATTATTTGAACAAACTAAGCGATTTGTGATTTGAGAACCTTTAATGAGCTCGACCCATGCACTCCAATTCTTCTTACTTAGAACGATGACAGCTGCGGCAACGACGACGCCAATAACAATATCATTGGTTAAAAAAGAAGAAAATAATCGTGCTGCACGTTTAGCACACATTTCAGCACATACACTTTCCCGGCACTTTGCAGAAGCACGTCATGAACTCACCAAAATTCAACGAGGTTTTGACGACAACGAAAACATACAAATGTGGAATCTTCATTAGGATATTTCGCTCGCATTGTACGACGTACATGAACAGACATGGACAGACTCACAATAGACCAAGGTTATATTTTGTCTTTGACGTCGCTGCCGTAGATCTTTTAAGATCTATTAGTGCGTTAAAAAATTGCGTAATAGTCCCTTAAAGTTCCTCATAACACCTCAAGTTTCTTTCTGGAAAATTATGTTTTGGAAGAAGTGGAAGAATTTAATTCAAGGGTTTAGGCATAACTGCAAATCCGGCATCATTTAATTAACATGACTACAATTTGCATATTCACAAAGTTGTGGCTAAAGCTCAGTAATAGAATGTTGGCTACTTAAAAGACCTTAGGAAAACATGTAGGGATCTAAGTGATATTCAAGGACCCCGAAACTGTCTACTGCTAATTTCTACTAGTACTGCTACGAGATCAAATTTTAAATATTGTTCTGTGATGGCCCCCTTACGCCGAAAAGAATATTGAACAGGTGAAAAAGGTTCACAGAAGGGCAGAGGATATTTCTGACACTCGCCTAAAGAAGTTTAAGTTCCTATCTTTAGAGAATAGGCGTTTGTTAGCAGACGTTACGTTTTGTATTGTAAGGTACGCCATCGATGTCTTTCTTCTCCATTGTTTACCCCTACTCATTTTAACAATATGATGATTTGTGTTTAAGGAAGAGATATGCTAGAACAAATGCTTTAAATTTACTGAGATTTTTGAGTAGATTTGCCGATACTTGGAACCTTTTATCGGGAAACATTAGTAGAGCTCCTAGTGTAAATTCTTTGAAAGCTTTTCATGGTGAATGAGTATTTTGTTTCATTATGTTAATAATTATTTTTCATATAGCGATATTGTTGTTTTTATTCTTATTTCTTTTACTGCTATTCTTAATTTTTCACCTGCTTAAATATTGTCCCTTTTTTAGTTAGTAATGATTCCAAGTTCGAGTGAGGCCTAACGCTACTGTGAAGTTTTTATACCCAATTATTCCATCAGAGATCAACTGAACCCCAGCATTGGAAGTTAGTTTAATACACAGAAGTAAATACGTTATAACTGTGATTTGCTTTTATATGGGGCCCTGGACTCCTTCGCATCTCATCCATTGGCCTATATTTATTTTTCACTTTAACAAATATGTCATAGATTGTAACCAATAAATAAAAAAATAAATGTCAATCTACAAGCCATACCGTACAAAATGTTATGTCCCCTGTTTATTCTGATTTGAATATTCTTAAGAATTTGAAGTTGGCAAGTAGGTACAATCAATTAATTGTGTGCATATTATAAATATAAGCAAATATTACAAATATAAGCTGAGTAATACAATGATTGCATCGTAGCAAAAGATAAACAGTCATACTCAACAGGACCAAAATTCTTGTCTGGTTTTTACAAAACGCCGGCCAAGCGTTAACAATGACTCATCCAATTAACCAACTCATTCTTTGGTTGGTTTTATCTGCGCCCACAACGCCAACTTCAAATCCAGTGATCCATTAAGAAGTGGAAGAATTCCGTCAAAATGCTGAGTTTTACTCTCCTTGCATCGATACTGGCTCTGAGTGGAGCTCGAGTCGTCTCCTCAGTAAGTTGTGTGTAGGGGATTATTGAAAAATTAATTAGAGGTTGAACAACCCAATGTATACAAAATTCAGCCGAATTCGCGATTGAACTGAAAGAGATGTTGTATGTTAACCCCGGTGTATGTAAAAGAAATCATTGTCTTTAATGATGTCTTGGGTACACTTTTAAAAAACTTTCTGATTACTAGTTGGCATCCCAAACCATTGAGCTGTAAGAGACTCGTAAATTTCAACTGAATATTCAGAAATAATTATTCACCAAAAAGGAAGTTAATCGTCGTAGAAGTAAATGGTACGGTAAATTCGACGTAGGTTGAAAATCGTGAGAAACCGAAAAAACAGCGAACGAAAATATTCCGATCTCTGCGGCAGCTCTGACGGATGAATAGCAATTTTATGTGAACACCAAATTTAAGAGTTGAGGTTTACACACTTTTACATATCCTCCAATATGAAATGAACTCGCTCAATTTATGTACCAAAACTGCTAATTGGTAGGACAATGAGTTGCACAAGCGTGGATGCTGTCTAAGGTTCTTTGAAAATCCTTTTATGTTTACATTGCAAATTTAACTTCCATCATACAGGCAATTCAAAATACTAAACTCAAATAAGGCAAGCCGACATAACTGATTAGAGTGTAATGTGAAGTGGTGTAGAGACTTTAATTACACCAGAGGAAGGGTACACCCAGGTTGAGAAAACGGGAGGAAAAGGCATACAAAAAACCACAAGAAACCGCACACAGGATACCAGGTCGAGAAACGCATACAAGAAAAACACCATCGAGATAGATTTATTATTTTTTCTTTCGTTGCAAATTCGCACCAGATTTTGTTGGCCAAACACGAAGAGAATTAAATTCTGCGTTCAACTGTAAAAACACTTGCTAAGCCTTGTTTGCCTTTTTGTAGGGAAACGTGATTTATCACCAGACCATGACTCCGTCTTGGTTAGAAGCGCACGCCTCCTATATCCAAGAGGCCCGTACATCAACTGCCAATCAACTGACATTCAACGGAGGTTCAGCGACCTACGGGGCTGTTCTCAAGGTGCCATTGATTTCCTCTGGTGTAATTAAAGTCTCCACACCGCTGACTGTCGAGATTGTGGTCGCAAATGACGTCAGCATCGGAAAGAGCGTGGACAGCGACATGAAGTATGGCGTGTCAGATGGTGAGAGGTTTGTGGGCTTTGAAGCTTGCGACAAGCACAATTACGGGACAAATGCTCCGTGTTATGGAATTGAAGGTGTCTCTGGTGTGACCATATCGGCTAGGCGATATGCAGGTGTAACCCCTAAACCCAGTGATTCTTTTTATCCCGGTCGGTTTGTTTTCACTCTTAAGTTGGATGAGCGCTGGGGATCGTGCTACACTGCGCATGACGGAGGCTTTATGAAGACTGTTGGCTACAATAACCGCCTGATGCTCAGCAAAGGACTCACTTTGGAAGTGTATCGAAGTGGCACAGGGGAAAGAGTTGGAATCAAGTCAATCATGGTCACCATTATGCAAGATGACGCTTAGTGCGACAACAAGAAAGAGATGAACCTGTTTCATAATATCAGATTTATAATCTAGAACTCAAGAATTCGTTATGTTAGCGTAGTCCAAAGAAGCGGAAACAGGAAGCATTTTAATGTCACTTTTGAGTTATTAATAAAAACAGGAAAAAGATGGAAAAAATGCGTTTGAAATTGTCATTGATTTACATAACGCACATATCACAAACAGTCTCATGGCAGTTTACAATTCTTTCTCTTGGACGTCAGCTCTTAAATGCGCCTCTGGCAGCTGCTTTTTGTCGATATTTGATCTCAACCCCCCCCCCCCCACCCCCCCTGTCCGCGCATGAATGTGAGCAGGGGTCTCCCCTTACCGTCTTCACGAACACTGAGTTTATTTTGTGGGTTATTTGTGTTAAAAATAATCACTTCTGACCTAATATTCACTACAAAGGTAAACTGGCATCTACACAAGTCTATAAAGGCGTTAACAAAGGAGTTAAAAGTGGGATCAAGCCAATCATGGTCTCCATTATCCAACCTGAAGATGACGCTTAGGGCGACAACAAGAAAAACCTGTTTCGTGAAACCAGATTTATAATCTAGAACTCGCAGTCAAAAAAGCTGGAAACAGGAAGCATTTTAATGTCACTTTTGAGCCATTAATAAAAGCAAGAAAACGATGGAAAACTGTGCGTTTGTTTTGAATATATCAGCCTATCTTCACAAGGCCGTTTGTCACTATCAGGGCTCAGTTAGCATTTAGTGTCAATTCCCATCACTCATACTCTCACAATTCTCAGCGGAGAAAAGGCCTGGGAATAAAGTTGATTTCGCCTCGAATTAGTTGATTCTTCGCTCTACTTTAATAAATCCGCTTCCCGTGCTAAAAGAATAAGAAACTGTACACAGGGCTTCTCCGCGACTTTTGTACATTAGCGCACAGAGTATCTCTGATTATCTCTTGCTGACACATAATAAATCTCCTTCTGCTACTCAAATAGTTGCTCGTAATATCCTCAACCCTTCACCCAAAAGTGCACGCGTAACAGTTGGTCACGTGGATGTGCTATCCTCGGTTCGGGCGTGTGCAGTTTACGGAAAGATTTCCAATATGTAGAAAAGATGCAAAAAGAAGAAGAAGAAGAAAATTAATATATGTTACCATCTAAATTTTAAGGCTAAAAAATTGTCAACGCTTTTGTAAATACAAGGACTTGAATTAGACTGCCTGTTTTCAATGTCCTTTATAAAATAAGTGCCTGGCTTAAGGCACTTGTCTTTTAATAATGGAGAAACAAACTCGTATCGAGACTGCATCAGTTTAATTAAGCCGTGATCTATCTGTTACATTGGCTGCAATAGTGTTTCTGAACTGTTACAAGAGGTATGTCACGTCGACGCCACCAGTATGGTCTCCATAATTAAAAGTGTGATATCCATTTTAAAAAATATATATATATTACCCAGGAAAAATGAATGGATTTATGCTGAGTGTGACATACATAGTTAATTATTTTCCATGTTGCAGTCTGGGCACTCCTGTCACCCGGGAATCTCTCTAGATCTTTGACCTTGTGCGCAAGCTAGGCGGAGGGGTGCTTTCACCAGCTGATTCAAGAGAGTCGATATCAACTTTCCCTTCCCCCCCTCCCTGTATTTAGTTTCTTATGGATGTCGGGTGTGCCTTCACCTTTGCCGGAGTATTACTGGTGAACCAGCAGACGGAGCTCGTCCAAAGCACTTGCCAGTCTTTATGTATGGACCATGAAGCATGATAAATATTAATTTTTGTATAATCGAATCTTAAAATACATATTCACTCACTTTTATACCTTCCATTGCGTAACAAAGAGTTTCCCAGTTGGTGAACTGAATAGATCGATCTCATTGTACGAGCTAATGTAATGGCAATTCAGTTGAGGATTTTCTTGTTTCCTTTATGCAATTTCATCTTTTTCTTTATCAGGCTTGTGGGGCGACCTCCACGACCATATCTTGGTGTGGCCTTGGAGCTCTGGCGAGAACTATAGTTGTAAACATTATAACCCTTTCACTCCCAAGAGTGATTGATATAAATTTTCTCCTCACAAGCTCAATACATTGTCAAGCAGACTGGTGACGAGAATATAGAAATTTATCAGCTGGGTTTTTTGTTTAGACATATCATCAGATTGCCATAACTGACGTAAAAATTGATTTATGGCACACAGTAAGGAGAATTAGCATTCAGATCTTGGGACTGAACGGATTAAACACTCAAACAACTGTTTTTATTACGATCCTATGATCTTTGTTTAATAATTTCTTACAAATTTTCCTACCATTAGAAAATACTCCTCCTCACACAGGAAGTCTTAAGGGTCTGCTCATGCGTAATATCGTTAAACATTGGCTGCTTCATTGCGGTGAGTGTTGCTCCGGACCGGACAGATCACGCAGCGTGTTTTTATGAGGCAAGACTCACGACAAAATATATATATTTTTTTGTCATAAGGAATTCCTTATTTCAGGATTTCGGATGCGAAAAAAATAACTGCTTCATGATTTATCCGCCAGCCACTGACAGTACATGTTTGTTGAATCTCGCCCAATCTTTGAAAATCAAAGAGAGGACAGAATGTCCATGCTGAGTAAACTGTGTTGGGTTCGATCCATCAAAGAAGGACACACTTATTAATGCCTTCAGAAAATTTTGTTTACGAGAGAGAAATTTTACTTACTTCCTTGATGTCTGAATAATTTTGATAATTGAGACCAATTTAATAAAGTCGATTAATAATTTATGAGCGAAACAGCCTATCAGGTCACCAATAAAACGTCACGTGGCTGATAGGACACTTGCTTTGCACGCAAACACTCTTAGGTCTTCGTCATGCGTTAAGAGTGTCTGCATGGGAGGCTATTAAAACACTCCTTACTTAGATTTCTTTGTAGAAAGCATACTAAAAAGGCATAGCTTGTTCTTCTTGTATGCTATCGTTCTCCTCTCACAAATGAGCCGTTGTTATGACTCTAGACGGACACGTTTTTTATGGAATGTTTTTGAAGCCGTTCAATAAACTCACTTTTACCGGGTCTTATACCACTCGGCTTCGATCCGTTAACACACTCCGTGATCTCCTCGTCTCGGTAACGTTCAAGTTAAAATTGAAAATGAGATTAAGAGTCACTGTCATGTTGTCATGATGCTCGCGTTGCCGGCGTCAAAACCATAAATTTGTTTATTTGTCGTTGTTGTTTTACAGAGGACGGCAAAGAAAATAATCAACGTACTAAAGTGCAACCTGCACGACTGATTTTTTTCTCATTAACCCCAATGATATCATTGTCTTCTATCATTGTCTCGCCGAAGCCTTCGCAGTTGCTTGCTCTCATTTTACGAGTGCGTTTATCACACAGACCGTATGCATAAATGGCGGCCAAGAAATTATTCGTTTATCTTTGTGCTGATCATCCTCACTAGCCTCACTTTGTTTATACCCAGTTTGAAGTCCCCAGTCCACACTTTTTACTCACAGGAAACAAACCCGGTTTCTCCCTGTTTTCATTCTTACTCTTTGCAAATGGCCACCCTCCCCTCACCCACCAAAAAATATTTTAGACCAGACAATCAAAGAACTTTGCTTACAGTTGCTATGGTGATAACCCAAATTTTTTGATTATGCAAAGGAGTCTATTCAAGATTCAAGGGCAACATGGCAGAAGTAGCACGATGGAATTCCATTACAATTTATGCTTGTAGAGCTATGTGAAATTCAAACCTTAAACTATGCCAGATACTGAGAACCCGCGTTCATATATTCGGCCGGTACCGCTTCCAATCCCTTCGCACCAGGGCCTTAAAATCACAACAAGGAATGCCAAGATTTATAGCTGCGAAGTTCCAACCAGGAACAAAGTTTCAAGTGAGAATTACGAACGGCGAAAGCATCAAATGAGCAAATGTGGTTATCGCTCGGTCAATTACAAGCCGTATCAACCGATTGGGGAAGTATATCTTGATGATAGGAAGCTTATTTTGAGCGCTCTCGGTCAAGAACAAACATCCCAAGTTGAGCAGGTAAGATTAATGTGATCTTCACTGTATTATTTTCTGTCAGCGAACTGTGAATGGAAGCTTATTAAATCATGCGGACACAATTTTCGTTAATTAAATAACTAGTTTAAATGTTACGTTGTTAACCAATAAGTTTATGAATTTGCTCACGGTATTTTTTAATAAGTATTCAAACTTGACTTTTCGATATCGATCACGATGAAAGCTACATTAGTTTGAGGTATTAATGAACCGCAATGCTAATGAACAGACTCGGCAACTTCTTGACGTTTACAAAAAAGCAAACAGATGTCTCTTTATTGGAGTCGCTGGCCCGTAAGCCATTGTTTCTATTTATATATCAACAAAAATTTTTCTTTAGATGGCGCGACTTTTGTTCAAATTCTTGAACCTTAAACCGCAATTTCGCACGTTGCAATTGCAATCTTTCTTCGTAACTCTTAACTCGATTTGTAACAAACTTTTACATTTTGTTAGATCGTTTATGACATTTAAAAGCGTATTATGAAAGAAACTCAGCTTTAAAGCGTAGTATTAAGTTTCTCAGTAATTGCGATGTCACTGAAACGGAAAATTGATGTCGCTTTAATAATTTAAATGTTAATGGTCGCCAAATATCATTGAATGTTTAATTTGGAATTAAGTAAAATGTTTAGAACGGAAACATTTTGATCGCAGCCTTTAAATTCATTAATTCAATGTAATTTGTAATTTTGACTGATATTTTAAAACTGAAAAATATTTCTTTATATTCGAGTTTCAGACGTTTTAAATAAATTCAGTTCTGCGCATTTTTAAAGTTTGGCCGTTCGAATTCACTGAAATTCAAATTTCTTTTCTTAAATTAAAAGAAGTAATTTATTGTGCATTGCTGTTTAGATCCAAGATGAATCTTCGTCATCATCAGGAGAATCAGAGTCAGAGGATGAAGAATCACTGCGACAGTCCAAGGTAAACACTGTGTCAATGATAATTCTGACTTTTTGGAAGCATTGAACTAGATTTGTATAAATTAGTTACAAGTGAGCCAAGTGACATAAGCCTTTGAGTAGAAGATCTTGACTCTACACTGAGTGGCCGGCCAACTTTAAACTGGGAGGAAGACTTTAACAGCCTCGTTCTCATGTTAGACGATTTTACTCGTCAACTGGGCCTGGGGAGTGAATGGGGTAAGCTTCATTGAATTAACATTCTAGTGCTAGTCCCCCACCCCTCCCCGGAAAAGGTCTATCATTGTTGTTACTGGTCCACTTTACATAAAACTTGGCCCAATTTTTTTACTGCGTTTTTCATAGTTCTGCGGAATACATCTTCAAGCGCCAACGGCCAAACAGCATTTTAGCTTCCATCGATCAAACTTCCGATGCCAACCACAGATGACGAAATCAATAGACCAGTTTCATAAATGGCGATCCACTTTTACATTCTTTTGTCTTTATGTTAATTAGACCTACTGCCCTCATTTTGAAACAAGAATTCTTTTGAAATTTGCTCGTCGTAGCAAGGCTAGTATTATAGGCTTATTAGCATTTAAACAAATTAAAGAACATTTTAGTTAGCGGCCATTATGAAAGAGGTCTATTGATGCATGACTAACCCACCAATCAGCATCTTTGGTTCCCATTCAACATTCGTATATTCAGACTCGGCACCGATAGAAAGCAATGCAATCTGTAAGAATCTGTTTACTTAATAATTTCAAAAAACTTATCAGAATGGTGTTTGAGCTGTGAACTGGACCAAAACTCTGATTCACTTTCCGGGGTTGGAGTCGATTTTCCTGGC
This sequence comes from Montipora sp. Colony 1 RG-2022, assembly GCA_023091755.1. Taxonomy (NCBI): domain Eukaryota; kingdom Metazoa; phylum Cnidaria; class Anthozoa; order Scleractinia; family Acroporidae; genus Montipora; species Montipora sp. Colony 1 RG-2022. The sequence goes on from JALIRR010001625.1 coordinate 15,982, forward strand.
TATGTTCGGAAACTTGATTGATGGAAGGCAAAACGCAGTTTGGCGCTCAGGGCTTGAAGGTAAGATTCTGCAGAATTACAAAAATTGCAGTAACAGGTGGAGAGTGTTATCACCAGGATAAAGTACTAAACCAATATAACTTGATTCACTTTGATAGCAGATTATTTGATGGAAAATGTTGGTTTATAAATGCAGTAGACAGTGCTCGCTAATAAGCAGTTGATTAGTGCAGTTAAAAGTTATTGTCATCTGAAAACTATTACTATGTTATGTATTAAGTTTCCTACCTGTGCTCTACTTTTCAACAATTCAGCTCAAAAGTCTGTCTGTCATGCTTAATGGCTAGTAGCTTTATAATATTAAACAACTCCAATTAGCTCACACAAAGTGTTTTCTTTATAAGAGTGATTAGTCTTAATAATTAATCAACAGGATGGTTGTATTCCTAGCAGCTATTTGCAACAACTCCAAATTATTAATAATATATATATAATTCACAAGTGGCATAAAGTCTTTAAAGTGGGATGTTGGCAGAACTTTGGTGGTAGTTAACCAGCAATTAGCAGCATTTATAATACCAGCCACACTAGAAGGATGTGTCGAATGAATTTTTTAGCGTGTGGAACAAAGCATTATTATTATTATTGTTATTATTATTATTATTATTATTGTTATTATTATTATTATTATTATTATTATTATTATTATTATTATTATTAGGCAAGGAATGCAGTCTTGCTGACATGCAAACTAACTTAAAGACACTGTATCTTTTTTTTTTAAAGGAGCAGCAGCCTGTTGTCCCTCAGCCAATAAACTACAAGCCCAAAGTCATGAATGACATCAAGGTACAAGTCAACAAAGGAAGGTAAGTTTTCAGTTTTACATCAAGTAAGAAACAATGCCTGCTGGTAATTGCGCTGGAATGTGATAAGTGATGTTTATAATAGTGGGAGTCATTGTAGCTCATTGGCCAGCATGCATGCATGCCTCCCATCTCCCCTATAGTACCTGTTTGTAGGCCGAGTTTTAGTTGATCTCGACCAGACTCAAGGGTTTGCCTCTGGGTACTGCAGTTTTCCTCCTTCATCACAGCCACCTTCAGATAATTACATGTGGCCTTGGTGCTGTACTCTTGGATTATATGTGATTGGTGTGGCAGCTGTAAGAAGGGGTGGCGAATGGTACCTCAAAAAAAGTGGGTCTCGGAAAATTTTAGCTGGATCTTGAAATCTCGAAAGCGTTTTGGTAAGTCTCGAAGTCTCGCTTTTGCATGGTTTGTTTTTACCGTTTTTAAATCTCGAAAATTTTTACCAAGGAGTCTCAGGCTCAGATTTTTAACTTGGATCTCGGCGTCTCGGCGTGTCTTGGATTTTACCATTCGCCACCCCTGTAAGAGGTGCCTTATGAATGCTTTTGGCCTGATCTATTAATTTTGTTGTGCTGCACACTTCTGACTTTAATCTGTAAGACTACAAGGGACGGCGATAAGCAGAGCTAGTTTCCTTAGTTTGTTTCATGCAGCACTAGTTTCTTGTGGTGGCACACTCTTAGGATTTAAGTTCACCTCTGATCCCATGTCTCCACTTAAACCCCACCCCCTCCCCAAAACACCCTCCATTTTTTCAGACTGTCCCCAACCTACATACCTAATATCTTCTGAAAAAATTAATGTAATTTAATGTCACCGATAACGTGAACAATGATGTGTCCATTGATGTTATTAGAAAAATGATTCATGCTGTCAGACTTGGGTTTGGATTGTACAGACTTATACATGATGAACAGAACAAGAAGGTGAGTTGAGAATGTGGTGGCTGTATTGAGTAATAATATTGTTGTAGAATTTATCTACATGTATGAATGATGACATTGAGTGATTGTCCCGATCATAATTGCCATTCATTGTGGTCTTTATCATCATTGTCATCACTGTCTCTTATAATCATCATTCATTCTCATTCATCGGCATCATTGTCACTTTTATCATTATCATTACTATATCGATTTTGATCATTCATTGTTCAGTGATGACTAATTAGTATGGATCATATGAACTTTGTCCCAATCAGCATTGTCCTTAATAGAATTGTCATCTTCATCATCATCATACAATCACTGTCATCGTCATAATCTTCGTAATTGTCATCACTGTCATTGTGATCATCATCATCATCATCATGTCATCATGATTATCGTCATCACCGTCGTCATTGTCATCATCATCATCATCATCACTGTTATCGTAATCATCATCATTGTCATCATCATCATTATCCTCATCGTCATCATCATCATCATCATTTTCGTCATCATCCTCATCATCATCACCGTTGTCATCATAGTCGTCATCGTCATCGTTATCATCATCATCATCATCATCGTCATCATCATTATTATCAGTGCTACATATCTCAATAATATTTCTAATAAGCTGTTATTTTCCCTTTATGAATTAATTAGCAAGCTGAAGCTGAGAAGGAAAGAAAACAGAAAGAAGAAGCTGCAAGAAATCAAATGAAACCAGCATCGACAGACAGTGAGGATTCTGAGGATGAACTAGATATTGAGCTCAAAAGGTACTAATTTTAATACAAACTTGGATATCATTATGAATTCATCCGTTGGTTATTATTGTCATTTGTGCTCAGTTGGACTAAATTTGCCAATTTTTGGAGAATCTGTGCAAATCATGAGCGGCCTCAGGTTATTGAAAAAGGCATTAAAGTAGGAAAATTCTTTTAAATGAGTAAAATCGTTTTGAAGTTGTGATTTTTCGTTGAATATGAATAACTCGGCGATCTCTGATTAATTGAAAAAGACGAATAATTATCAATTGAAAGCGATATTGACATCATCCAAACTTTTCAAATGAGGAAAAAAAATTGCTAGTTCAAGTTGCGATGTTTCGTTGCATTTGCAGGATTCGGCGATCTCTGTTTATTGTAGAAGACAAATAATAATTATTGCTGAAAGCTATAGCAACGAAAACATCACTATACTGTAAATATGATTTGCAATCATTTAGGGAGAAACGTCCCTGATCATCACGTGTTCGCCTCAGAACGGTTATTTAATTGTGCACGGTACAATGTACATGTAGTTTTTAACACTCCTGAAAAGACCAGCTGGTATTTTCGGGAAACAAATTCCGAGTCATTCGCTAAGAAGTTGGTGGAATCTTAAACTTTCTGTTATGAATTTGTGACAGATAGATTATGTTTCCCAAAATTATTCGGGCTCTTCGATAATTTTCAGCTACGAATTACGAACGGATCAAATTCCTCCTGGCCTCGGTTGTTCGGATACATCACTATCCAGCGGATAAACACTAGAGTTATTCAGTGGATAGCGCTATCCACGTACCCTTCGTACATATGGGGCCGTGGTTAATTTACAAAAAAACCCTTGACAAACAGTCTTCATCCATTGCAAGATACATGTACTAAGAAATAACATTCCTGGATTCTAAGGTTGAATTGGTTTGCTAGAAACCTCCTTTTGAAAGGACGCTCTTTTTGGTACCGCCGAAGAATTTTTTGATGACTTCATCACTCCTTGTAGGCCGTAGTACATCAGCAGCTTATTCTTGGAATGCTACACACTGTATGCAACATTAATAGTTGACTAATTGATTTTAATTTCTATATTTTTCAGTTACATGATCACGGAAACGACAAGTCCAACTATGGACAACGAGTAAGTGTTTCAACTTCTGCCAAGTTTTGATCTGCAAGAGGAAATCACATTACTTAAAGTGATTATGCAATTTGCTGGATTCTTTTAACTTTTCAGTCATCGGGAGTTTCTTGAGCTGTCACAGCAAGATCATCAGCGACCAAAAAGTTCACCGTCAACAACTAGCAGCCAAAGATGGAAACCACAAAGTGAGTTAATGTCCATTAACACTTCTGACAGTTTCACTGTTTTACTTGCTTGTGCAACTTTGTTATACATCAGAGGCTAGGCGCTTCCAAAAGTTACACGGTGATACTGGACGCATTGCATATCCTATGGTC
>JALIRR010001625.1:32500-37500 GCA_023091755.1 Montipora sp. Colony 1 RG-2022
TACGTCTTTCATACATCATCTGTTCAAATCTCCATCCTCTACGGGTTTACTGCAAACTCGCAAAGACCAGCTCCTATTTGCTTTGCTAACTCAACAGACCATTTTACAGTTGTGTACTTAGTTACCTGGCCTTTGAATGAAAGTGAGGGTGGAGTTGACCTCGCTTTGATAGAAACCTCACTGCTTTTCTTATGTTAATGATGTTGTTCTCATGCTAATCATACGAATTTATATACGAAAAGCAGTGAGGTCTCTATCAAAGCAAAGTCAACTCCAGCCTCACTTACATTCACAGACCAGGGAACTAAGCACATAACTGTTCAAATCCCGTTGAAGCTTGGACTTTTGAGGGTTTCATTTTCGTTACTGCTCGAGCAATATTCAAAACTGCAATGATTTAAAAATCTCAAAAGAAACCAAATAGTCTCGAGCTCGAAAAGATTCCTTTGGTGAAATGAAAAGTACGTTTCCTATAGAGATTTTCAGCTGAATGTCGAAAGTTTCTTTGCTAATTGGTTTGTTTTACATTAAAAATCTCTTAGCACAAGGTTTTTCAGCCTATGAAAGTCAAAAGCATAACCAGTCATGATTTGTGTCTAACCAGAAGCACGTGACCTTGAAGCGTGTAACTTGCAACTCTTTTCCGTGGAACAAAGCTGGGCATTTTTTGGACACCAATTTTATGCCCAAATATGGACAAAAATAAGATCGATGCTGCACGCGCGGAAAAATGCACGAGCTACGTTACATCCAAATAAGGAAAGTTTTCAACTCATAAAAACCCCATTTCTGAACCAGCGTTAGGCGCTTCAAAGTCACGAGCTTCTGGTCTCACTTAATTAAACGCGTTTTCCCGCCGTTTGCGCCGGTTGCATGCATGTGCTGCGTGCGATGACAATTGGCTCGTTTGATTGCTTGCATTTGCTGTGATTGGCGAAAGAAGTTGTTTTTCGGTTTTACGCCACCCACGTGGAAACCGATGTGTTAAAGGGGATTTTTGAAATTTCTTTGACAGATCATTTTTACTTTTTTGATCATTTATAGTTGTAACGTGAAGTCGTTTTGTCGTTTTACACTCCAAAAGTTCTTCGTTACGTTAAAAGCCTTCTGAGCAACTCCTCATACTTGAAAATGAATTTTTTTTTCCCAGCAAAATCAAGTCGAAAAGCTCACATCCAAACCAGAAGAACAACAGACGGCCAGCGATTCACGAGTGAGAGCCTGGGTACAAGCTACTGGTCAGTAAGAAATAAGAAGTCACTATGGTAAAAACGAATGGGGTGGGGTGGGGTAGAAAGGAACTGTTCAGCTATTGTAGCGGGCTAAGAGAATTTTGTTTTCCTTATTCAACCGCAAGGGGTTTCCAAATCATGAGTAAGATCATCTGGTGTGAGACAGAGTAAAATCTACCAGTGACCGTTTTAGAAGTGTAAGGGTTAGGAGACATGGTTTTTGAATGGACCGAGGTGATGTTAACATCAAGTGATGTTGGTTCTCCGTTGATCGAGTAAAATCGTCTGGTGTTAGACAAAGTAAAAATCTAAGTGTGTCACTCTTTGGAGACCAAGGGTTAGGGGAACATACGTTTTGGATTGGACTTAGATTTTGTTAATTAGAAAGAGTAAAATCTTTGAGAGGCCCTCTTAACTTAGAAGGCGAAGTCGACTTGGGGTTATTCACGGTTAGGTTTTATTTCCGTCTCTTACCCTTTGATGCCCAAACTGGCCTAAACAGGCCAGACTTAGTATTTTACTCTGTCTAACGCCAGACGATTTTACTCGTCACTGGGGAACCCCTGGGAGTCAATGGGTTAATCACTCACTGAAAAACTACGTCACCATTAAAATGACCTTAAATATATCTCCACAACTGAATTACTTGATGTAGGACTTTGATTTTTACAGGATACACACATTGCTGCAAATAGCACCCCATTAGCTTGGTAGAAAACTGAAAGATTACAGCACAGGTCTCAGTTGCTTAAAAAGCCCAGTCTCACCCTCAATGCATTGCGCGTTTTACGCCAAGTTAATTGATTTCGCGTTGTCGAAAACTATCGAAAGAATGAACGTAGAGCCAATCAGAACAATGACAAACGGCCGCAAAGCCGCGTAGGTGAAACGGGGCCTTTAAAAGGCGAATAGTTACATTAAGCGGAAAGAACTGCGTACTCAGGGCGCTTGGGATCACACAGCCGGAGCTTGTCCCGGATTTCTAAGTAGCACAAAGTGACTGAGAGCATTGCTACTCCCCTTCTCCCCACAGCCCCGACCCCTAACCAGTATAACCAGTATGACCATCAATGCACAAACTCAGTTGCGGCACGGGCAATCATATGCTTCCTCTCTTTGCTTCAGTTATTAATAGGGAGCTTAAGCAACGACAACGGCGACGGCAACGAGAACGTCACGAATTTGCATATTTAGTGGGTAAAAATAATAGCTTTGCACGCCCTGCACGTGCGTTTTTCACTTTTGTCCATTTCGTTGCCGTCGTCAGCAAAACAACAACGTGAAATAGCCAAGTTTTTGGTTTTATGAAGAACGTCAGCACTTGAGAATAAATAAACATTTTCTCTCCTAAAATGGAGTGCCGTTCCAACTGGTGTCATCTTTGAGGAATTACCACACCCTTGTCATATTAAAAACGTTAAAATAGTCACGAAGGGTTAAAATAACGCAAATTTATATTTTGAGATGACCTTCTCGTTGCTGTCGCCGTTGTCGTTGCTTAAGCTCCCTAAATATTACCGCGGTGACGCCACTTACTTTGAATCAGGTGATAAAAAGTAACTTTCTTTTTTTGTTTTATTGTTATTTTAGGCGCCGTCAACACTAAAAGGTAAGATTTCGTTTTTGTATTGATATCACAGTTCCGCCTTTTGTGTAATTTTTTGACCCCCTACAGGCAACGTTGTCTTTTATGCAGCGGTATATGGCCAATACTTCTGCTAAAGTTTTGTAGGGCGCAGTTTTAAAGTTCTCTTGGAAGCAGAGATGGGACAGTGGTGAGAGCACTCGCCTCTCACTAATGTGACCCGGGTTCGATTCCCAGACAGGTCAACACTAATGGCCCATCCGTCAAACTGACATTGGACATTTCCTTAAAATTACACGACGCAATATCCCATCTGAATGTAGCTGTAAAAAGAATGAAAACAGGCAGAATTAGAGCTTTAGTTCAACAAGAAATAGCGTTTCTAAGCAAAGCCGCGCTGATCTACAGTATTTAGGTCTAAAAACCACTTTGAAGACGGTTAGCTTTTATTCGTTTTGCTGGGTACTACTATCTCAATACTCTAAAAAATTCGATTGTCCAGGAGCTTGTCTCGTTAGTCTAGTGGATATTGGAATATGCAAGGGGACCCATCGATCCGGGTTCAATTCTTTGGCTCGCCTAATCTGAATGTTTTCTGCGCATTGAAATGTTGGTTTCTTTGAAGTAGATTGTACATTTGTTTTGTTTTGATCTATGTATAGTGTCCCCAATTATTACCCTAATTAACAATTAAACCCTTAGCCCACAAGGGCTACGGGTCAATAGCCCATGAAGCGAAGTTGAATTGGCTATTGCCCTGTGGCCCTTGAGGGCGAAGGGTCTAATTGTTTTAGTATATTCCCCAACTAGTCGGACAAAAAAGGCAATAATTAAGTTAGCAAATGCAAGTTGAAGAAATATTTATTTGGGAATAAAACGAAAGAAAGCGTCACGCTTTTCCCTACTCAAGGACTCTTGCTAATAGTCCTCATGCAGCGTAGCCAATTAAAATGCAGGATTTGCATTAGTCCACTAGTTGGGTGATCATGACTAAATACAGTTGACACTTATTATCTGCTTGGCTTAAATAGCACACATGGACCTCGTTAAATGGGCCAGGTCCAGCTATTACAAAGGCCATTGTGATTGGTTTAGAAAACAATAGGCACAAAAAAATTTATATGACGTAAATCCTAAACACAGTAGAGATGCATCCCACACTGGTCCTGCAAAGGGGCTTATCAGAGGCTTATTCTTGGTTTGCATCCACGTGATGAGACGACCATGTTGGTGTACAAACAATAGATCGTTTTCATGTGACGTCACAGCGGCCATGTTGGTGTACAGGAACAATAGACGTTCTCTCCTTTGAGAACCAAACTCTATTTTTATGCATATTCCATGCATACAGTTTGTATTGTTTTGTACACCAATATGGCCGCCAAGTCACGTGAGTGAAAACCATCTATAGAAAATGACCCCACAAGTTTTGCATAATAATAGAGTCAAATTCCCAAAAGACATTTTACAGCGTTGTTCTGTATACCAACATGGCCGCCGTGACGTCAGATGAAAAAACCCAATAGAAAATCGTTTGATTACACGTGACGTCACGGCGGCCATCTTGTTGGAAAGAACAATAGCGAAAAGGTCTTTTGGGAACTTCCCAAGTTTTAGTATAATAATAGAGTCAATTTCCCAAAAGACATTTTACTGCATTGTTCTGTACACCAACATGGCCGCCGTGCGTGACGTCAGATGAAAACCATCAATTCATCTATTTGCGGTGTATGTTTTCCTTTAAGATTTGCGGCTGCTGCCATTGCTGCGTTTGGCGCTATAACCTTAGACAATCGTGCTGAAAAGGTTCCAATCGATTCCAAAATCAAGTTCAATGAAGTAGCGGAGGAACAAGCTCTCATCTTACATGATAACTTGGAAGTTAGAGATAGGTGAGTTTTCTTGTTATTCCGTGATCATGATGTTGACGATGATAGCAAACTGCCGAAGACTATGATGGCGACGACGATAACGATAGCGATGATGTTTATGGTCATGGCGATGATTTTGTTGCTGACGATGACAATGATGGTGATGATGATGGTGCTGTTGTTGGTGATGGTGATGGTGCTGTTGTTGGTGACGATGATGGTGCTGGTGCTGTTGTTGGTGATGGTGATGGTGCTGTTGTTGGTGACGATGATGGTGCTGGTGCTGGTGCTAATGTTGCTGATGGTGATGAT
>JALIRR010001625.1:45000-55000 GCA_023091755.1 Montipora sp. Colony 1 RG-2022
AACCCTCATGATGGTGATGATGATGATTTGGGGAGGAGGGGTGGGGCAGTGGTGATACCACTCCGGCGCCTCCCACCAAAGTGGCCAAGGTTCGATTCCCAGACTCGGGCGTCATATGTGGGTTGAGTTTATTAGTTCTCTACTCTGCTCCGAGAGGTTTTTCTCCTGGTACTCCGGTTTCCCCTCTCCACAAAATCCAATATTTGATTTGATTTGAGTAAATTTCGTTAGTGTCCCCAATTAGTGCTCTTGATGTGCCAAATCAAAGTTGTTGTTATTATTATCATTATTGCGGTTGATGAATTTACGGTAAAGCATTTACACACTTAAAAGTACTTATTCAGATTTCACTGGACTGATTTACAGTTCCAATTTCGAAGCTGTCTCGTTCGCCGAACTTCAAGCCCCCAGTTCCTTGCTCATCGATTGGGTTACTTATGACAAGGCTTTAAGAAGAAGGAATGCGTCAACAAATGAATTTTCAGTTAACACGAAGTAAACCTGAGAAGTTTTCACACTTAGTCTCTTGCTGGTGACGAAATCTGAAGTCTTGAAATGCGATACAAGCTGTCCCATGTAGGCCGGGTGCAGAGATGGCGCAGTAATAAGAGCACTCGTCTCCCACCAATGTGGCCAGGGTTCGTTTGTTGGTTCTCTACACTGCTCCGAGAGGTTTTTCTCCGGATACTCCAATTTCCCCTCTCCAACATTTGACTTGATTTGTGTTAAGTGTTAATTTCAATTTACAGTGTCCCCAATTAGTGCTTCAGCACTGGAACGACCAGACACTTAAATAAAGTTCCTTTCCTTTATTTAATGTAGCTATTGTTCCTTTATTAAGTATTACCGTGGTGCTGCTTCGGTAGGTGTTTGAATCAGGGAAATTGGCACTATTAACTAAGTTGATAAACTAAATCGACCAGCGTATGCTTAGATAGCTTTTAGAAAACGTTAGCCCTTCGTTAGAGAGAAATGATCCGACTTACACGTGACTTTCAGTTTCCCAACTGGTTGACAAACCTCGGCCCCAGGTCGAAGTATTGCAACTCGGATCCAGTTTCCTAGCCATAATAACGTGGAGTGGTTCCTTTATGGCCGGTACAAGCTTTGAATCGTACGATGCCTTTGCACTGGCGTGGGGCTTCTCGCCAATTGCAGACAGGTTAGTTTTATTTATTACTTAGTTACTGTAGTTACCAGGGATGTTAAGCACTGGCAATGCTAACGGTAAAGGGAACTTCTCGTTGAAATATAACATGCGCTGTTTAAGTATTTCACGATTATTGCGTCTTGTTCGCATGGCTTAACGAGAGCGAAATATCTCAAAAACCAGATTGGTAAAAACGGTGTTGAAATAAGGATAGGGAATAATAGTTTCGATGTTGTAAGGTAGTGTCATCGTCAAAGCCGTAAGTTTTTTTTCCACGTTGTTGTTTTGCATAGTGCGACAAAAATACGTGTTAAAATGCGTGCCGCACGTGCTGCACGATTATTTGCCATCTGCGTTTCCATTGTTTTGCCGTTGTCATAGCATTCGCCGTTGCTTAAACGATCCACCACTCGCACAGTGCCCATCGCGCCGTTTCAATTATACGTAGGCAGCAAAAGGGAGTACATCGGATTTTACGCGGTGACTATAAAAATTAGCCAATGAGCTTGAGAGAATTTTGCAGTCATTGTAAAAAAGTTTATTGAACAACAGGTCCCAGGTGCCACTCCTACTAGGAGCAATATCTTTTTTTTCCCAATTTCCTCGTATCCACACCTCCTTTTCATTAAACCGTTTTGTTGATCATAGGATCAGTCGAGTGGTGTTACTGAGACGAACAAACAATCAAAAGCGATATTTTACTCAACAAGCAAAACAAAAGAATAAAACGTAGATAAGTAAGAGCTCAGTTTAATTCAATTTCAAAGATTGCTGTAACTTCATTACACTGGATGACTAACACATTTTAACAGGAAAATTAACCATAAAAATGTTTCATGGTGTTTCGACGACCTCATGCATCGTTGTCGAATGTAAAGAAATTAAGATAATTAGAAACAGATGTGTGTGAATTAAAATGGAAATAATTAAGCAATAACACGAGAAAGTTCACACAATTGCAAATACAGTTCCATTTTAAAACCGATCTTTATGATAATTAACACACTGAAATTTAAGTAGGTCAGCCAAAATTCAATCAATGTTTTTATTTTAAATTTATTTTGAGTAATCCTAATAATTTCTTGACCTTTGAAGATATTACTTTTCATTTCATTTTCTCCAGAATGTTGCAGACTTTCTTAACACTGCAATGAACGGAAAATCAAAGCTGGAATCTGTCCCCAAGAAACAGAAGAACGGGTTCTGCGTTTTAATGATGTTGAAAAGGTGACGAAAACTCCAGAACAAAAGAACTTTGCTCGATTACTCCTAAGGTAATAAGAATTGGATTTTGTGGTGATTTTGGAAGTCGCAGTGTACCTGACATTCGCACGAATATGAATTTGCTTGGGGAAATGCACTTCGAATGTCTTCACATCATAACTGGTAGGATAGGACCCAGTCTTCTCGGCGATCAGGGTATCACCATCGTACAAACCGATGGTGACGTTGAAAACAGTTGAAGAAAAGACCACTCCCCACAGGCGGTACCCTTGTAAAATGATGTCACCATCCGTTTGGAAATCGATAGCGTCAACTGAACCTCTGTAAGACATTGACCATGTTCCATATTTATAATTGCTTCTCCAACAATCGCAATATTCTGTAAAATAATCAAAGATTAATAAGCAACTGTATTTAACCGATAGAACAACTTCCTTAGATGAGCGCTAATAGGGCCTTCAAAGGTTTCCCCGGAAATCGATGGACAAAATAGTTTGAGTGCATTATTTGCAAAGACACTGCCACGGTTAAGGAGTAACTGGTACTTGTGATGTATTGCGTATCCAAATTTTCCACCATCTAGGGCTCGCATTAGATTGGCTATCTGTGTGTTTTTTTATAAATGACCAATGAAAATGCTTAGTTAGTTACTCCTTTTGTTCTGCATTGAGTTACCTCTTTTCAACATTGTGTCTCCTGCAAACTGCATTTCTTTTAGCCAATCAGAATCGGGAGAATTTTTTTCCATTCTATTTTAATTTGGAGATAAGACGTGCATAACTCAGGCGATAGAAATATCATGAAAAAGTATTACGGGTGAACATCGAGCTCTACAAACGGACTTCTTACCGTAATATGGCGAAACTGATAAATGGCCAGAGGCTTGTGATGACCCAGCGTTGTTCGTCCCAACACAAGTGTAGTTCCCCGCATCGCCATGTTTACGATACTCCAAGTCTTTGATTGTGAGTGTTCCTCCATCTTCGTCAATGGTATACTTATCTCCTGGCACGATTGTCTTGTTGTTGAATCGCCATCCGATTTTCCCCGGAGGATATCCACCCGTTAAAGAGCAATTAAACGTGGCTTGCGATTTTCCTTCTTGTGTCTGATTCTTTGGGTGTATAGCCACGAGTGGAATGGATATAAAATTTGACAAGACGCCTGTTCATGGAGAGGAAACAAAGAAGGCACGTTCAAAAAACATGAAGCTAATGCGCCATTTCCGAGTTCCTGTTTGTTTCCGTTTCGAAGTAAGTCTTAGTGCTCAACTATTGAAAGGGAAATGAGTTTGATTTGCGTACGAATACGCAACTCATGTCCATTCGAATGGTTGTGCACCAGGACTCGCTTTGAAACTGAGGCATGCAGCAACTCGGAAATGGGCTATTAACTTTTCAGAATATTAGGATATCTTTTAAGGAAGCTAACTTCTTTTCCTACCCTCCATTTCGGAAATCGCCACTAATTGAGGAGATACGCGCAACCGACCTCGTCCTGTTGTCTGTTTGCGAAAGTTCCCTCACGCGATCCTTAGTAACACGCTTTCTCCGGATGAGAGAGAGAAAGAGAGAGCTCGTGCAATAGCTAAGAGCCTATGGGTTGACCCTCTGGTCCTGGTTAAAAGTGGCATAATATGCTGCTAGCACTGCTCCCAGTTTCGTTGAGTTATGCCTCATTTTCGTTATTAAGGGCATCCGTAAGAGACAAACGAACAAGCAAGCAAAAAAGAACATAGAAACAATAGTTGACTACCGAATGTGTTTCATTCATTTTCGCACAGGTCACACTGCGATTAGATACAGTTCACATTTTTGTAAAAGCCAAGTTGCAGGTCCGAGATGAGTTTTATCACAAGGATATCATTGCAATCGTGGCGCCGTGACGCGCGCACGATTTCTTTTTTTTTTTTTTGCATGGCTACATTTTCGCTCACAACATACTTGATAATTGTCATAGGTACCTTCGGATTAATATACACTGAATGTATGGTCCCGAGGGAAACAGTTAGTTTTGTTTTCCCGAGAGTTCTCTCGGGAAAACAAAACTAACTAGTTTCCCGAGGGACCAGACATTAAGTGCTTTGTTGTATATTTAGACTTTTCCGTCATTAATCGCAGCAAAACATCCGGAGCGGGCAACAACTGTGGAATTGTATCCCGATCGCGATACATTTGAATTTGATCAGGGGCACGTGACCAAGAACCAACCAATCACAGTGCTCGTTTTGGTGAGTGAAAGGCTAGGTATATACCTTATAGGAAATTAAGAACGCACTTTATTAACGCGATTTTACAAAATTCGCGTTAATTTAATGTATCTTAATTAATGTCGATGTAAATTTAATGCACGCTATTTTACAACATTGTTATTTTAAAGCACCTTTAGTTCATTACAAAACCTTATTAGTTCCTCACTAGATCCATTTGAGCAATTCCAAAAGCTAACTACTGTAAATGCTTCTTTTTCTCCATGAGATTTTGTAAGTGCAGCAAATTCGTATTACTGCAACATACTGAGACTTTGAAAGATCTTTTGAATTGATAGGGTCTAGTTAGACTTCAAAACAAAATTTGCGGCTGTAAAAAAAACTTAGAAACCTCCGTGGACTTGACTTGGAAGGTTTTATTCACGAAAGCCAAAAAGCAGTTAGGCGTTCAGAAATGTAAAGTGCGAGTTCGCAGAATTATAAAAATCGCAGTATATAAGTAAAGCAAGATGCTTATCGAAAAATTCACGTTAATTTAATGCATGTAAACCTAACTTTTGAAAAATGCGCGTTAATTTAGTGTAACGTAAATTTTCTTCGCGTTGTCAACGTGTATCCTATAATAAGGTAACAACGAAGTTTGACTCCTGAGCCCGGTTGTTCGGAAACCGAGTAATTTAATCCAGGATTACCGTTAACTTTTGTTTCATGTTTTCAACTATTGGTGAAAGTTTCTTTTGCTTATTTTGTTTTCAAGATTGACTTCTTCTAATGTAAAGTTTTGCCTAATATCAGCGTTTAACAGAAATTGGGAGTAGAGAAAGAAACTTTTTGGTTAACTTTTAATCTGGGATTAGCGTTAATCGGCTTTCGAACAACCGGGGCATGAACTAAAAGAAGTCGTGCAGTGTTAATGTAGAGGTAGGTTGAAATGAAAAACCTAAGTTTTACCAGGAGCCACAATCTACGACCAAAGTGTTAAGACGCCTTCACATTCATTCGTTCTGAAATTGATTTCATTATTCAATTTAAGCGAAATTTAATCCAGCAAATAAGTGTCATTACTCGTGTTTGAGTCTTTGACCTTAGTTAATGCATGGAGATGGTTATGAAACTGGACAAGTTCCTTTGTTTCATGTTTTTGTCCGTATTTTTGGCCTTGACCCTGCACAAAACACACCTTTTTTCGAGAAGATAACCAATCAAATCCTTCGATTAAATTTTGCGCAACTAATTTGCGAACCCGTGCGAACCGAAAACAAAAGATTGTGCAGGGTCACGGTCAATTCAACATCGATTGCAACGACATTGTTCTCGCTTTTGAAAGTTCTAAGGCTTCATAACCAGTCCCTCGATTAACTATGCCTTGAGACAACTCGTAAGTGGTGCAAAAAGCGCTTATGGTACGATTACAACAGCAGACCCGTTCCAGTCATCTTCGGCAATGTTCTTCGGAAAAAAAATTGGAAACATTTGGTAATGTTCGATAGTAATCTGAAAATCGTAAGTTGCCACTTATACATTTATTCGCCCTACGAATGCCATACGAGTACAACCATTGTAAAATACATTACAAACCCGAGGAAAAGGTGGAAGTATGTTGATGTTTTAGATATCCAATACGAATGCTGACGAGAATGTTTGTAAACTAGTTATTGAACATCAGAATTTACTCTTCCTTTACCTTTTTTGTAGATAAGATAGATAAACGAAGAAACGGGAGCAAAATGTTTACAATAATCATGAGAAATTTGTGTCAGATTGCCAGCGATTGGTAAGTTTTCTTTTCTTTTTGTCATTCATCATATCATATCATATCATATCATATCATATATCTTTCTTTACCCTCGGACTTTAGAGTAGCTTGGTGTAGCAAAGATCTCCGAGCATTTACCCTCTCGACCATGACACATCACAGAAGACAGACCACAACACCGGGAACTACATGCCCTACTCTTTACGACAAGTGTGTGGGTTCTTTTACGTCCCACAGGATTACGAACATTGAAGGGTTGTGAGACGGGGCCTACGGTTTATCGTCCTTATCCGAGAAGACTAGAGAGTCTTACCATTTGCAGAATGTAATTACAAAGGCAGCACTTTCTCCTCAGTTATTTAAAGACCCTGAGTGTTGGTCCGGCCGGAGTTGAACTCACGACCTCCCGCGTGCTCAACCAACTGAGCCACCGGTGCGCGGTAATAATTTATGTATTCAGTGGGAGTTGAATAATAAATTCACTGTCTTTATCGGATGGAAGATGTCTTGTTGTGACTGCAACAAGACTTCCTATACCGTGAAACGAAAAAGACTTTTGTCAACTTCGCTCCCAGGGTCTCCAATAGCAGTGGAAGGGAATAGAAGAGACCCCGGGAACAATAACGAGAGATTGGCATCAAAAGGAGGTCATAGTAACCTCACTTTAATGCTAAAGCCGGGCAACTCAGCCACTGCTATTGAGTAGATTATCGTGTGAATAACGAAAGTCTTACCTGAAGATTCGGATGATCCGAGAGTATTAGTTGCAATACAAGTATACTGGCCAATATCGTCACTGCTCACATAGTTGAGAATAATCAGCGTTCCATCATCATTGATTGAATATTTATCGCCTGGCGAAAGCGTCTGACCCTTGAATCGCCATGAGATAGTTGGGCGAGGACTTCCACTGGCTGTACAATAAAATCCCGCTGGGACATTCGTTTTCGCGTCTTCAATTAGTTTCACTGCTGTAACGGAGGCTTCTGGGGCAGACAATGGCGCGGCTTCAGATGGTCCAGGGGGACCCGTTGGTCCCGGCGGACCCGTATCTCCCTTGTATCCTCTTGGTCCGGGGGCCCCTTCATCTCCATTCTTCCCGGGGGGTCCTCTGCGACCAGGACTGCCTTTTTTTCCTTTTCGTCCGGTTTTGCCCGGGGGTCCTCGAGGTCCCGTTTCCCCAAGCTGTCCTGGGGGACCTGCAGGGCAAAGCCTTTCGGTCGCGTTGCAATACTCAACAGGAATAAGACGTAGGCTCTCCAAGTACTTGCCCATCTGTTCAAAGTAATTGTCGATATGTTCAAAT
This sequence comes from Montipora sp. Colony 1 RG-2022, assembly GCA_023091755.1. Taxonomy (NCBI): domain Eukaryota; kingdom Metazoa; phylum Cnidaria; class Anthozoa; order Scleractinia; family Acroporidae; genus Montipora; species Montipora sp. Colony 1 RG-2022. The sequence goes on from JALIRR010001625.1 coordinate 52,646, forward strand.
TCATTATCCGTGGTGAAGTTCCCATCGGTAGTATCTTGGGGATTGTAGGGCGCCTGTCTTCGATTTCTCTGTCTACCTGTCGTTGCTTCTTCATTCATAGCTACAGAAGGAAACAAACTATTTAATCCTTTGATATTGTCTGCTTTCTGTAACCTTAAGATGGACAAGGAAATTCACCACCCAAACGTAGAACAAGAGTATTTAAAATCTCAGCCCTTCTTAGCCATTTTCTTTGTAAGACGCCCAGATAGCTGATCTGTCTATCAATGCACTGGACCTTCCACTTCAGCTTAATACCTTTTTAGTGTTTTCAAGAGACAAACGGTTTGTAAATAAGCACTTATGGACCGAAGACATAACATTTCGCACTAAACGAAAAGCCTGCCAGCTTGGTAAGACCTACAACATTTTTTGTTCACACCTTAACAAAGAAGACAAAATGGTCAACAAACACATTTCCTAGCATGTCTCATTGAAAAAGAGTTTCCGTTTGGACAGACCTTAATCATAAGAAGAGAGTTCAATTCCCAGACGCTAACTTGACCGCTGTATTTCATTTTGAGGAGTCGCGGCGTCGTCAGTGTTTGGATAGAGTGGACAATCGCCGTCAAATTAAACAAAAAAAAGCTAGTGGACATCTAAAAGGCAGCACCAGTCAGATCAAGCAAATTTAAAAATTCTGCCCAGTGTAAGATCCGAAGGGCGCAACTCTACTAACGTTGAAGAAACTTGGATTGGAAGTCTATCTTACTGCTGGAAATTTGCTTCGAACTTATCGTAATTCTGTTGCTCTGTAAGTTTGTATCACTTGCTAATTTTTTGGAACAAATATGAAAGTGACCAGGCAAATTTATGTCGATGACTCCTTCAATAAGAAAAAGTGTTCGTGGTCAGCGTCATATCAGGAGCATGTTTGGGGATACCGGCGATACACAAAGCGCTGGTAAATAGAGATAGAATGATCGATCAGGAAAAAAATATAATACATTGGGTATTTTATCATGGACACCCGTTCAAGTGGAGTATAGCTAAATGTCGTGGTGGTGGGTCGAGGTCGTGGATAAGGAGTATGGGTTACCCACGTTCCACGTTCCGCGAGCCAGCGTTTCGCGTAACAGGGCTTGAATAACTTGAGTGACAAAAAGAGGTTAAAATTTTGTTTTTATTTTTATTTTAAATTAGTTTGAAATTTGCAAGTGGGTGGCTTCATTTTAAACATTCGTTTTAAGCAAAATTGGATTTGAATTTTTTACCTATTAACATCATTCTTGGAGAAGCAATCCAACTGTCAAGCACTCAGTTTTCAAAACGAATGTTTAAAATGAATCCACCCACCGACAAATTTCAAATTAATTTTAATTTTAAAAAAAAAGACACCAAAAATTGAACCTATTTTTGTCTCACAAGGTATTCAAGCTCTGTCAAATTCTGGCATTGCATTCATTTCACACCAGACATGATCGCCCACTGTCTTTGTTTTCTTCCTCATCCCTGAGTCCCCCTACCATTTTTCCTTTCCTCCCCTCCCCCCTCCCTTTGGGCCACTACGTAGGTTACGAAGTTTCCACAGGTTTCTATTATTTCGAATATTATTACCCATTGTTTTCACTTGCAGTCAACCTCCTTGGGGAGCAAGGAGGGTATCTGGAAATTATCTTTCATATAGGCGTCTGCCACCTAGGGAAATCGGAAAATAAATTATTGTTTATCTAAAAGAAGCTTTTCATTATTTATAAAAACAAGGGGTTGAAAGAAAGAGTAAAATGTCCAAAAAGCTGAATCTTTTTTAGCCTTAATTAGGAAATGATAAAAATATTTTTTGGCATTCTCTCATGTGAACATATGATCTAAATGTTACAAAGGTGCTATGTCCCAAAAGGGCGAGTAACTTACTCTACTTGAAAGTAGATGCCTGTAACAGGCATCTACTTTCAACCCCTTTAAAAAAGGGGAAGAATCGAAGAACGGATTGTCACAATGGTGAATAATTACTTCCCCATTCTTAAGCAAGCGAAGTAGACATTATGCTTAACAAGAATATGCTCGATAAGGGTGTAAAAGTTCAATGAATTTTTACTGCACAGATGTTGTGTTTGGTCGCCCTCTTGCTGCTTGAAAAGCTCGTAAATTCAGCAAATTAGACAAAGTCTGATCACTTTTAATTGTGTTATATCTCTCTTCTCATGCTACTTACTTACGATTTCAACAATAGCCAACCCTCGCGAAACGTTTCTGTTAGCTTTTACAACTTATTTTCCTAATCGATACCATTCTTACCTGATGGAGGTGGTCTCGCAAAACGTGCAGCTCGCTGAGTTAGGTCCTTTTGGGATCTGCACTCCTTCAATAAAATCT
>JALIRR010001625.1:60000-69906 GCA_023091755.1 Montipora sp. Colony 1 RG-2022
ACCGCGGAAACTGAAATCATATTGAGATATCTTGACTCTCTAATCTAGAAATTCAAGGAAGTAACCTCCCAAGGCAGCGCGTTGTGTAGCCTGCATAAAAGGTGTTTATTTAGCCAAGCGCAAGCGCGAGGGGCGAGCGCGAATAAGCCCCTGTTATGCAGGCTACGAGTTGTGTGATTTTGTGACAACAAATAGAGGGGCATTGAACTGCACACTGAAAAATGTTATGTAATGAATATTGACAGGGGGATTAAGTTCTATTGGCAAGTTTCCCTGGCACTCGACAGAAGGGGTCGTGTTGTACTACCCAACAGACGAAGGAACATTCAGGCACTAGAAATGGCCGATTCATCGCGCTCCTCGAAATCAAATCGAATCCAAGACTCTTTCCCTTCCGTTAGACCGTCGTATGTTTCTATAATCTCGATTTTCGTGTGTGGAATTCTGTGGCTGAAGAATGAGGCAACAAACAATCGGTTGTCGGTGTTGGAAACGACGCTGCCACAGATGATTCGCGAAGTGAATGGCTTTTCAAAGGAATATTATCAAGAAAAGACGTTCAAATCGATGGGAGACTCTCGAGTGGTTTTTGCAAGAAAGGCCCAACAAAATTTTTCGAAGAGGCTCCATTATCCCTTGGGTAAGTGTGTGTGTCTGTGTGATAAGAGGCCTTTGTACATAATTGTTGTATAAACTCCTTGTTGAGCAAATTCCTTATGATGAGTGAATGTGCTTCATATGTACAAAGCATATGAGTTACGACAGACGTGTCCGGTCTGCGATTTTTCTTGACGATTGTAAGGCCTATGCGAGGGAGAGATAAGTAATCGAGTGTCAAAGCAAAAAAAAAGTTTCACATTGAATTTCCTCAGTTGACAATTTGGGACAAGTTGTCTTTGTTCTTGTCGAATTCCGAGTCTTTCCTGCGGGTTGTGGTGGGGAGGGTGGGGTCGGGATATCGCACAAAAGCTCGTGTTTGTCACCGTTGTTTGTGATATGCTTGAAAATTTTCGGGGATTTTTCTCAGCGAGGTTGCTCGAAACCAAAATATAATTTTATGCTAGTTTTTTGGGGAGATTTCCCTTGATCAATATATCCCAGCTGGTCTCTCCAAACTTTCAGTTGCCTGCAAAATTTAGCTTTTGCTGGATTTGCTCGCATTTCCACCAGTGCTTCGTTTGTCTTCGAGGACGTCACTGTGACTGTTTCACATCTTTTGACGAGGCATTTTACAAAGCCATGCATCCACACACACACATGCAACTAATTTAACTGTAACCCTATATCCCATGGGAACTGGTATTACGTAACCACAAATATAAAACAGTTGGTTTATGCAATTTAATCACTCTGAAGATGATCGCAAGATCGAAAACGTTTAGTCAAACATTTTAACTGTTTTACCTTTTACTATTTTATAATTTTACCGGCGAAATGCATATACATCCTTTTCCTCCAATTTCCCTGCTCTTTTCGACCCGTATTGACGACAGCACAGAACATAGCTATGTCGTTATCTATAGTCGATCATGTGTGGAGACGCAATTGCCTCACAGCAAAAAAGGAGACATGTTATAGTAACGCTGTGTTATTGTACGGTCGCCGAATCACATACATTCATGCATGCGCTATGGAGAACACAAGGTAAGGCATTTTTGCTTAGAGTTAAAAAATTGCAGTATCAGATACTGCAGTGCACTTGGATACGTTCATTATTTTGCAAGTAAATGCGATGACTGTCATTATCAGATTTTTTTCAGTTCAATACCGCTGCAACTTTTATCACTAAATCGACCATTGAGGCCTGTAGAGGGGGGTGGCAAACGCACCCTTTGCACCCTTCCCTGGCTACGAGCCTGCGTTATCCATTTCTTTTTCAAATCTTACTTTGACGCAGGAGTTTTCTTCTTTGTTGCTGTTGTATCGACAGATCCAGCAAAGATCATTAGAGCAAGAAATCGAAGACAGGTTACAAATAACTCATTCCAAACAATCACTCTTCATGAGGTGCGCCAAGAAATTGGGAAACAATTTCAACATCTTCTCCTTAGCAAGTATTGCAAAGCAAGCGAAAAGGTCTGCCCTGCTGGGCCCCCCGGACCACCCGGTCTCACGGGATCAAAAGGCGCTCGAGGAAGGAGGGGACCTCAAGGAAGCAGGGGACGAAAGGGGGCACAAGGTGTTATGGGACCTCCTGGTGAAGCTGGAAAATCAGGAATAGCCGGACTTCCAGGACCAAAAGGAGAAAAAGGGGACACAGGTTCACCAGGACAAAAAGGCATGCCGGGACCGCCTGGTAAACCTGGAGAATCAATATCGACCCCACAAGTGGCGTTATCACCGACTGGCAAGACTCGGAATGAAGGAAGAAATACGGCTTTTTACTGCACGGTTGGCGGAAACCCTCGGCCTACGGTGGAATGGCTATTCGGTGGGAAGGAAATTGTTTCAGGAGCAAAGTATTCAATTAAAGAAGGGGAACTGACCGTTAAGAGCTTGAATTACAGCGATGCTGGACAGTACACCTGTGTGGCGACTAATATTCTTGGATCGTCAAACAGCACAAGCACATTAAATGTTGCAGGTAAGCCCCAACCAAAACTTCCCAAGATACATGGTTTTGCATGAGAACTCCAAATGCCAAAAATCGACTAATCTCATAGAGCAAAGTAAATAAATGCATTTGTTTCAAATATTTATCTACCACTTATCAGGCGCCATTAAAGATTGGATACCCACGTGCTTCGAGGGCCACTATTAGGGAGTTTAAACACGGGACGTTTTTGAGCCGGGGACGGAAATGACCATTTTGCATGCCAGGACAGTATTGTCTCCCAGATTTTCAACCCAATCATCTCTAATGAAGGAAAGAGTCTTAGCAGTATAAAGGTGGTGGTGGCAAGTGAGGTTATTTAGTTGTTTATTATATGACATCGTTTCTTATCGGACACTTTTCCGCTGGCTAAAATGTTTGTAATTTTCGTCTTCCATCAGCGAACTTTGAACGGTAACCTCAGTTTTACGTGTCAAATTAAGTTCCGCTTGCTAAAATTGTATGTGATTGAAAAAAAAATGAATTCTTCATTTAAAAAAAAAAGTGTTTTGCTCAACTCGAATTTCCTGGGAGAGAGAAAAAAAAAACGGACACGGACCGTTTTCATAGTAATGCCGTCCGTACTGTAAAATCCCGACCAAAAACCAACCAATCAGATTCCTTCATTTAGCTTGAGAATTGCTTGCCATATGATAAGCTGAATATCGTGCCTTGCACTAACTGATCTCTTAACTTCATGATTGGCAATCTTTGCAGGTCTTCCTGTGTTTACAAAAGTGCCTTCATCTCTCGCGACACCTAAGCAATACTCGGATTATCAAGAGACTTGCGAAGCCAAAGGTTATCCAACACCCAAAATGAGCTGGAAGAGATTAGGAATGCCTCTGCCTGTTGGAAGAACGGAAATCAATGGAGGGAATCTCACCATAAGGACATTGATACCTGGAGATAGTGGATCGTATGAATGCGTAGCAACAAACGGCATGGGAACAAAGAAAGCCAGAATGACTTTAGCAGTTCAACGAGCTCCTCCAGGTATGTACTTTAATTGTGAAGAACAAATTGTAGGTGAAGAGGATCGAAAGTAAGGACAGGGATTAGGTTAAGGGAACAGATGGTAGGATGATAAATTTACTAAACGAAAAAGCAGAATAAATGGTTTAGGACAGTACAGAATATATATTTCACGCTTAAATTTACCGAAATAGAAGCCTTTGACCATATGAGGTGAGGTGACAGGCGAATTTATTGGCTGCAAACTTTAGTTTTCGTTTCACTTTGCAGTTCAGTACTCTGCTTCGAGCTTTCTGTACTCCAAAAAGATTGTTTAAAACCGGAGAATAAAACGTCTACGTTAAACATTGTTTAAAAATATTTTTCAAAGATTTTGTATCAGAAAACATACCATTTGCATCAGAAAAAATAAATTTGACATTCGTTTATCTTCACTTTAAATTTCTGGGGAGCCGCCGTTTATGAATAACTGTGACGTGTTACTATTACGCGGTATAATTGTTCAAGATGGCGATAATTGTTCAAGATGACGACTCTTTGGGGATGAAATTCACAGCGTCCCTCCCCATTCTACAAACCTTCTTTGCCTCCCGCGCAAATAACGAGAGGTTTTAACGGATATTCACGTCTTATTGTCCCATATTTTGAACAATACTTAATTTAGATGGTCAAGTTCTTTCATATCAGAATATTGCTTTTCTTTGCCGGGCCAGAAATTGTCAACTTCTCGTATTTTTCATTTTTATTTTTGTTTTTGGTCGTTAAATGGCAAATTAAAGGCTATAGGTTCTTAATCTACGCTAGTAGGTTCTTATTTTTGCCGTAAGATAACACAGCAATAACAGATAGACTATCGTTGTTCCAATTTACGCTTAAAAGATTCGTAGAGTGCGTGGAGAGGTAGCTTATCACAAGGCAGATGAAAGTACCAAGTCTCAGTCTCTTATTATTGAATAATTGTCTGTTGCAATTCGAAGCTCAAAAGGTGAATAGAAGGAAGCGGAAACTCATATTAGGCCATCAACACACTTCTTTCTTGCTCTATTTTTTAATGTAAATCTCAATTGTATTTCTCTGTCTAGTCTCATGGTCGCACTCAAAATAACCTTCTCTGAACCGGCACCATACAAACGATTTACTGACGAAACCAACAGGACAGACGAAGAGCGGCAAAGCTTCAGAGTTTATACGGATCGAGACGCATCAATCACAGACTTCCCAGGCAGCAACATCACGGCTGACTAGACAGACCAATAACATGACGTTATATTGACCAATCAGGTCAAAGCTCTGAATACTTATACTAATCACTGACACTAGCTACACAAATCACTTGACTCTGACGATGAATTCCGCTCAGGGCGTCAAAAGGTCTCAACAAAAGTAGTCCTTTTCAGGACTACACTGACTCACCCGCGGACGATCTTTCTTCATTTAGTTTTGATATTTGATGACTGTTGGACTTGACTGATTTCGGGAGTCATCGAAGTAAAACGTTTCTTTCATTCTTCTTTATCTACCTTGATTTTCTTTTGTTATTTAATGCTCAAGTCAATGTCATCTACAACACAATGCAAAAACTCGTTCACGTTTTTTCATCACGTCATTTCAGGGATACCCGCATGCGTTTTACTAGCTCGGCCAATTATCCACGGCACCATACAAACGGTTTCACTGATGAAACCAATAGAACAGTCAAACAACGACAGAGCGTCAGAATTTCTGCGTATCGAGACGCACCAATTAGTTTGCCCAGCCAGCGACGTCACGGCTTACAAGACAGACCAATTGCATCACATTTCTACATATATCATATATCTTTTCTTTCTTTACCCTCCGATCTACTGACCATTCAGATGAAAGATCAGATTACTCATGCGATTCACTGGCACAACACAAATCACTTGACTCTGAGGGTGACTCCAGTTCAGGTTGACCTCCTCTCAGGTTGACTGTGATGATGACTTCCAGTCAGGTTGTTGAAACGTCAATCAGTGTCACTAACAACAGTCCTTCTCAGGACTTCTCTCACCCCAACGCTTTTACTTCGTCGAATTTTGATATCTGACGACTACTGGACTTGACTGATTTCTGGAGTCATCGAACTAACTAATTTCTTTCATTTTTTCTCTATATACTTTGATTTTCTTTTGTTATTCAATTCTCAAGTCAATGTCATCTCTCAGTTTATCAATTTATTTTGGCTGGCGTTTGTAGCCTGATATTAAACTGTCAACTTATTTCTTTCTGGCTGCTTCTTTCAACTAAATCTTCATTTTGTTTGTGTAGTTAATTGTGACTGCTGGCGCAGCAGATCCAAAAATCCGATAGGCGCTTGGGGATACAGCTCTGGTAGAGTCGACGCCATTGATTTTCAGACCAATGGAGACGTGATTTTACAAGGGTATCGCTTGTGGGGAGTGAGCAGCGGTTCAACTACTTTCCAGGTCACCGTTCGTTTGTACCGTGGCAGTACCTTGCTGGCCGAGAAGGCTGGGTCCTATCCAACCAGTTCAAGTGTCAAAACATTTGAGGTCCTTTTTTCCCATGGGATTTCAATTCATGCAGGTGTAACATACACTGCTACATCGAAAATCACAACAAGTTCTTATTCCTATTACCTCAGTGACGGAGTGGCCAGCGCCTCTTGTTCAGGAGTTACAGTTACCTTTGCAGGAAAATCATCAAGAAGACACAAACGGTTCCAACAGGTCAAGGCCAGATCCCAGCTTTGATTTTCCGTTCATCACAGTGTTAAAACATTCTCCAGTCGGCAGACGAGATAAAAAAATGCAGTTTTGAGAATGAAGTGCTTGCTGGATCCAAATTTCTTTTTAAGTCAAATAAAAACGTATTTTGAGCTGTATAAGCAAGGCGTTATTTCAAAGCAACCATATTAACGTCGATAACTCGTAACAGTAATTCAACTGACAAACCTGAGGTCGACGGTGCGCTCATTTTACTCCCCCCTCTCCATCAGTGCTCCGTTTTACGGGTATTTAAAATTACTTAAGCTACACAGAACGGAAAGAAGTCGAAACAAGGATGTGAGATCCGGGATTCGAACACAGGACCTCTTGTACCAAGGCCGCGCACTAACCGACTGTGCCATCCTCGGTCATTTCGATGAAATATGTGTTTCGTTTCCAGAATGGTGAAGCAAGAGTTAAGATAAATGGAAGATCAAAACCCGGAAGGGCGAAAATATCGAGCTGGCGAGCACTGCATTTCCACGTTGTAGTCTACAATAAAATATTATACAAATATTATATAAAACATTTTTTTCTTATCGTGGGATATGAAAACATTCTAAATGAAAAAAAAAATAAATAAATAATTTTGAACAATGTGAATAGGCCATTTTCAAAAATATCAATATTCAGCTTGATATTGAGGCTGTGAGGACAAAAACAATAGAAACACGTTGGAATGAATGTGAAAAATATTTACATACAATCCACTTTCCTTTGTCTTTGTCCTCTAAACCTCTCTTTCATGCTGAATTTTAATATATCGAAAAAGGCCTATTGGTCGATTCTCGTCACCCGTGAAGCCCATATGCGTTTACTAACAACCTCACAGTTCAATTAACGAAACCGTAAGTTATTACGGACAAACGTAAGGCAAAACCACTTTAAGGAAAGTCAAGGGGAAGTACTATTAACACAACTTCTTATAGTGGGAGGGAAACACAAGGAAATCAAACCTTTCCCGGCGCAGCCTGCACACGCCCAAATGCATTTTTGGACAATTACCCTTTGTAATACAAAAAATTATGGTAATGAAATCTACACAACAAATTTTCTTTTTGCATTTATACCGGCCGGCGTTCAATTAACAGAAACTATTTGTTTTCTATTTTTCAAAATAAATTGCCTTTCTTTTCAATAGGTTAGTTTTACATTCTGCGAGAACAAAAGAACAGAGTCGCAGTTAAGGGATATAATTTGCATTTTCCTGTGTTTTGAGCAAAAAAAATGCAAATTGTTCTCCTGAACCACGACTCGGTTTCTATGTTTGTATATAATTCGAAACTGGCCTGCTACAAACTCTGTTGTCACTGGACACTATATGGTCCTATAATCGATTCAGTCATCCCGCAGGCAGAATAGTTCAGCCCATGTCACACGTACGACGCAAACGCAGATCTGGTTGCAAATGCAAGAAGTACACGTATGCGCTACCGAAACGTCAAGGCGAGCACCAACGCAAGACATCGACGAAAATAGAGGATATTACATGGCCGCGCGGGGATACGAATTTTATCTTCGAGTTATATAGATATTGATGAAATGTCCAGATTTAAAACAACTTGTTTTTTTCATGTTCAAAATGATGAAAAAGTGGTCACCAACCGCAAAAACACGCATGTTGTGTAACATGAAACAAGATATGAAAGTTGTGAAAAGGAAATCATGATAATGTAAAATTTTGCAATAAAAATGTTAACGTAGTAGAGAGGCATTATACTGAAGCACAAAAGTATATTACAATGAAGACGAAGCTGGCATTTTATCGGCTAATCGTGTTCGTTACCATGACGACACCTATATCCTCACATGTGAAAGATAAAAATGATATGTTCACTGCGCGCGGTGAAGATATGATTTTTTAGTAAAAGGAGAAATCCTGGTATTTCATCAGTATCTATATAATAAAGAATTATACTCTACTGCGCTTGCTTTTTCGCTTGCATGTCAGCAATCAGTTCGTGAATTTTACTGACTCGAAACGCTCGAACACGGTATTTTGCAAGTGTTCTTCGAACTCAGGCTGAGAAAACACCGTCAAAATGTCAATTTTCCGATGAACGGCCGGCATGGCTGAGTACTTTCGAATTCCCATAGACCAAATGAGTGTTAACATGGTGTTGTAGAGAATTTTCCAATCAGAGCTAACGGCGTAAAATACTGAACATCTCGGAAAACAATTCCAGACTTTTGATTGGCTAAACCAGTGTTGTATATGAGCCTTTATATCATGCTCTACAAATATGGTAAGCCTGTTGAGACATATTTGGTTGCTTTAACCGTATAAGGTCAATGAATTTTGCAAGGAAAACAAACATTGCTGAAGTTTCGAGCTGAACTGACGTAATGGCTTACCGCCTCCTGGCAGTGGTTCATTGTTATGGGATAACAGCCATCAAACACTGACAAATAGAAAGAAATTAAATGCGACTTGGTGGAGCAGTAATAGTTGAGGTAAGAAGACGTTTATCAACCGTTTCGCAAAAATATCGTCGGGATTTTAGTACAAATGTGTACTTTGTGTAAATTATTTCGCGTATTTAAGCCTTTCTACTAATTAAAAGAAAAATATCCACGAAAAAGTGTATTGACGAGCGACAATTAGGCAGGCATGTACTTGCGTTAATTAATAAACACAATCATAGTAGCGTACAAAATGAAAAACCCTTCGCTTTCACCGAACATCCCTCTCAAAAAGTCATGCAGAGAACTGAAGAAAAATCCATTGGATGATGCAATTCTACAGAACTAGAACTTGTTTAATTTCGCCATCGAACAACTTGAAATAATTTGCAAAATGATTACAAAATCAAAGATCATAATAGATCGTTTTCACTGTCACGCAATAAAAAAATAAATCGAAAACCATTCAGTGGAAAAAGTCAAGAATTCGTGATGTTGTAGAAGATAAATGAAGAAGACACTTCTCCAAGTTTTAGGCCTGTGCGTTTCCCCAAACTTCAGATATTCGTCGAAATGTTTCGCAGAAATTTACAGAGCCCAGTATGAAAACGCCATGTTGGTGCACATCTGTGGTGCACCAATATGGCGGCCGGAAAATAGTGTCAACATCAGTTACTTACTTTGGCTATCTAGGCGAGTGATCATCTGTACTGAACAGACAGCTATTTATCTAAGCACTTTTCCTAATGCTTTAAATTCTAAAAAGGCTCAAAACCATGAGATAAATATATATTTCTCAATAAACTCGATCGTCGCCTCGTGTCACGCACCGCTAAAACTCAGAAATTCAAAATGCTCTGGTTTACAATACAATAATACAATACATACTTAATTGACCGCTCCCCATAGGGGCTTTTCAGGGCCAATGAAACACAACGAAACGACAGAACAGAACAACAACAACTGTTAAGAATCCCAACTGGCCGGAGGCAAACCAGTTGGCTATTTACAAGTGAAGCTGAGAAGTTGAACCAGGGACTACCAGGATCAAATTCAACGAGTGGTCAGAGCGGGTCTTGAACCTGGGATTTCCGGATCTCAAGGCAAGCGCCCTAGCCACTGGGCCACACTACCTCCAAACGAAGCACGCTATTGAGCTTTAAAACTGCAAATGGAAAAAAACCC
>JALIRR010001626.1:0-27500 GCA_023091755.1 Montipora sp. Colony 1 RG-2022
AAGCGATGTATGGATTTTGATGAGTATATAAAAAAAATTTTAAATCGCATGAAATTGCTCGATTATTACGTGACTTATGGTCACTCCCGATGTTTTGAAAGTTGTCAAATTGTACTCGCCTTAGCGGCTCATGCAATTTTGAAAACTTTTAGAATATCACTCGTGCCATAAATCACGAAATGTACACGCGTTGATACGATTTCCTATACTTGTTAATACATTTTTTTCATAGTCATTACATTTTTTTATTGTAAACAAGGCACATACAATTTCATACAAATATTTCCATTCTAAACTAAGTTAAACGTTTAAACTTCAAAATCGACTTTAATCTTTTCCTCTCATCGTATTCACGTAGTTCCGGCAATTCGAGTGTATTTGAGGTTAGGCTCTTTATGTTAAACAGTTCTTTAGGAAGCAACAAATCCAAGATAACGCGGACGGAAGATGGCCATCTTTTGCAAGTCATAATTATTTTTCTTAGAATATAACGTCAAGTTCTTCTGCGTACTTGAACCGAAAGAGTGTATGACATACAATCCGACATCGAAGTTTAATTTTCGAAGCTTTCAAGCCCTGTATAAAAGAGAGATTTTAGTGAAGCGAAGTAGCTTTCTTTCGGCTTAAAAGACGTGCCAATCTGCAGCTGGAGTTAGTGTTCCTGTGGTCTCCTTATCTCGGCACCACTGAATCAGCCTGCTCGCTGACGCTTTCAGTGTTGTAACACATCACTTTATAGCTACATCAGCCAATCATATGAAGTGCACTCAGCTTAATCACACTTACCCTACCAAACTGGGGATTTTCCAACATGGACAAATTTTTAACATTAGACAGTGAAAAAGGAATGCGTTAATTTTGTTTTCTCGGAAATTGTAATGGATATGATTAATTGGTAACAGGACTTCGTGTCGTCCATAGCAATTCGGTCTGTAATCATACTCGTGAGTAAACCAATCGGACTCCCGCTACGCGGTCGTCCGATTTTGTTAATCACTCGTATGATTACAGACCAAATTGGACTCCACTCAATCCTATTACCATTGTGTAGTGTTTTAATACAATTTTTCCATGCATGGTAACTCCTCTTTTTTTTAAACTTTTATTTATACAGATTTTATTTGTCTTTTTTTATGGTAAGCAAGGCACATACAATTTCAAACTTTTTTTTTTAAATATATTTTTCTCCCATCATGGGTGTGTTTGAGGTTAATCTCTTTTATTTTAAAGTTATTTAGGAAGCAACAAATTCTAGATAACGCGGACCGGAGATGGTCGCCATTTTCAAATCTTAAGTATTTTTCTTAGAATATAACGTCAGATTTGTCTGCTCACTTGAACCGAAACAGTGTATGACATATCCGTCATCGAAGTTTAACTTTTATAGCTTGCAAGCCCTTTACAAATGAGATGATAGGGCCTCGAAGACCTGCGGCTGTGTTCTTGAGATCTCCTATCTTTCCAGAATTGGCCGTTTCCACACTAGAAGACGAACAAAGTGCTTTGGTTTGGTCGACTAATGTGGATTCAAGGCGACCAATTCCACTAGTGTTGTCCGACGTAAATTCATAAAAGATGGGCTATAGTCCTAGTGCACAACCACTCAAATGGAAAGGAGTGGTGTATTTTTATGCAAACGATTATAATTTGAATGGTTTAGCACCAAGGCTCGTTTTGAACCAGAGGCAAACAGCAACTCGGAAATGGCCTGATTGGGCCGGACTTAAGTCGACTTGTTCGTCTGGCAGGGCCCGGTTGTTCAAAGGCCAATTAACGCTAATCTCAGATTAAAAATTAACCAAGGAGTTTATTTCTTTACTCCCAAGTGCTGTTCAACGCTGATATTCGGCAAAACTTTACATTAGAAGAAGTCAATCTTGAAAAACAAAAATAAGCAAAATAAACTTTCACCAAAAAGTTGAAAACTTGAAACAAAAGTTTACGCTAATCCTGTATTAAGTTAATCGGCTTTCGAACAACCGGGCCCTGGACGGGCAAATCGTCTGTTTGAAAACTCGTCTTCCTAGACGGACACATTTCAGACGTCTAAGTCGTCAAAAATTTGTTCTTCCCGATTTACATCGGACGGTTTCTTCTTCAGAGACGATTTGTGTGAAAACGGACACTGATTCAGCTTGCTTGCAGGTGCTTTCAATTTAAGTTGTAATAAATGACTTCAGGCGACTCGCTGTTGGTTCCAACTGAACCATTCACGGGGAGTTCCTGCAAATTAATGTACGTAGGCCGCTCGGGATAGATCTCGTAGCAATCTCGACCAGAGCTCTCTGTGTTGTTAAGGTCCTTCAATTGAGCTGATACCGTATGGAAACTTTCCTCGTTATTTTTCACCACAGTAAGTTCTTTATCAATAGGATCGTTTTTTTGTGAGGCTGATTCACACTTCGGTGAAATTACATTTTCATAAAAGAGTTCCTCAGTGTCTCCCTGACAATTTTCTTTCCGTTCATCTGCAGTTTCCTGATGTGGATGGGAGTCGAGACTTGCATCGGGAGCATCAACAACAGCTGGGGATTGCGGGACACGGTACGTGGATGAGTATATTTCTGAAAAAAAAAACTTAGTTTTTAAATTGCATCATGGCGGCCATATTGGGATCCCAGACTGATCCTTCTCTCACCCCTCCCCCATGCCCCTGTGGTGCGGGTGAAAACGAGTTAAAGGAAGTTTGGGAGATGAGGCCGGCTAAGGTGACGGCAACGCCATTAAACAGTAATTATGTAGCATCGTTTAGTTAAAACAACTGATCAAAGTGAGAGCCATAGAGGAGCAAATCGAAAACCGCAGCAAACCCAACCATTCCCATTTTATGAATAGGGCCATATGAGAGGAGGGTCTTCCTGTGACAGAGGAAATGTACCAACTTGCCTTTTTCTCTTTTGTCCACTCTCAGGACGGCGTATGCATGTTCATAGTCACTATGAATCTGTGAATTACCATTCGGGGATTCGGTCACTTCATCGACCTGTTTAAGTAGGAAGAAAGTGAAAAGAACCATCAGCAACCCCTTTTTGGCCAACATAACCATGAAGAAATTAACCCTCTTATTTCCAAGATCGAAACGTTCATTTTCATAACTAGTTCCATATATTTCTTTGCTGGGCAGTCATGAGAATTTGGTGTTATATCAAGATCACACCTCTTTAGCTGATAATAATATTCATTCTCAATACCTGACTGACTAACATTACATTGTAATTGTGAGGAGAATTTACATACTGATCACTCCTGGGAGGGAGAGAGTTCAAACCAATTGTTTGCTGATCACAGCCATGAAGTATTCAAAACCAAATAAAAATGCAAAAAATTAGACAGCCAAATGAGGTGAAAAATTCCTTACTGTTATATGTGTAGCCTTGGAATTAGAACAATTTTCAGCGTAGCTTTCTTGATTACGTCTCTTCCTGCAAACGTAACGTCCGGGAACTATAAGAGGTATGCCATCTAATTTTTCAGGTTGTGGTGAAATCAATCAATTTCTGAGCATGGCCCCGAGGGATTTCACGTGGACAATGAAACCGTGGGACTAAAATAAAATGTAACGGATTCAGAAATCCAATCCGGAGGGAAACACAACTATCAGCTTTTTGCAATCATCGAAAAGGAGTTGAAACAGGATCTAAACAGGATATCTCCAGCTAGGGAACTGAATGAGTTTTGAACCCGACGCGGGATCTCCGTACTTCGAATTAATCCGCTTTGATCACCTCTCCCCAAGTTTTTCCCCGAGAAAGTCCATACCCCTGTTGCTCGAAGGGTGGATAACTCAATAGGTTTGGAAGTTGGTTATCTCCTTAATAGTGATTTATCTGATGGATGAGCTAATTCATCTTTCTAAAAAGCAGTAGTGCATGGGCCCATATGACTTTGTTTTGACGGTTGGAAATCGAGCACTGTGATTGGTGGATTCAAATTTTCGCGCCAAAGGGGAGCATTCTAATTGGTAGAGAGAAAAGAACAGCCATTTTGAATAAATGAATTATCACGTGATTTTAATGAGATTCATCGGGTGTTGATTGGTGGAGAGGGAAGTGGACACGTGCACAAGATAGCGAACAAAAACAACAGGCCAGAAAATAAAATACAAAGAATCTAATGAGAAAGGGAAAACCTATATTTATTCAACTTGGCCGTTTTTCCTCTCCACCAAACAGAAGGCTCCCTTTTGGCGCGAACATGAATCCACCAACCGTCAAAACCGAGTCATATGGGCCCATAGTACTACTAGAAGCGAGGCCAGATAGATTTATTGTTCGAGTTGCCTTAACTAGGAACCATTTACCAGCGTTGGTTTTGAATGAAAGTTAAATAAACGAAGACTGAAGAAAACCTATGTTTACACTTACTTCAAACACCGACGACAACAAATGACAAAACTAACAAATATGATGACAAATAAAACAGAGCCGGCAGTAATTCCCGCAATGACTTCAATGGAAAGTGCAGCGTTGTCTTCAACGTATCTTGTTGTTGGCTGACGCATAGAAGCCTGGAAAAGAAGACCAGATCAAAGTAATAAGATGTGATAAATGTCGTGGGATTCTAACCAGATTTGCTTACTTGAAATCGGGAAATGGTGATCCTGATCGCTGAGAAATAATGATGGTCCTATTGGAAATTTAAGGGGCTTACGTTTGCAGTGAGGGTTATTTGGGATAGATGACAAGGACATTTTCTCTTTCCCTTCAGTTACATGAAGCATAGTTAATAGAAAGGACTGGTTTGGAAGCTCGGCAAACATCAAAGGACAAGGAAAGGTTACGTTTATACAAACGTTGGCCGTGTAGCAATTATATTTTTTAAACAGAATTAACTGAAGAGAGTGTAGTGTAACGTGAAGTGCTAGATTTCTATCCCATATGAACCATGTGAGCGTTAGCCCTACTGATGGAACTGGGCCCACACAAGGCGGACAGAGAAAAACTCTGACCAGGGTGGGAATTGAACATCTTCAGTTCCCACGGCCTGCTCCCGTCTGACCTTGTAGCTCAGTCGGTAGAGCGACGGAGATCTAACCCGAAGGTCGTGGGTTCAATTTCCACCCTGGTCAGAGTTTTTCTCTGTCCTGGTGTGGGCCCGGTTCCATCAGTAGGGCTAACGTCCACATGGTTCATATGGGATAGAAATCTAGCACTTCACGTTACACTACACTCTCTTCAGTTAATTCTGTTTAAAAAACATCAAAGGAGCAAACAAAGATGCCAAGATTTAGGTTGGAAAGTCCACGACCGTGCACAATCTTTTCTTTTGCGCTCATACACTATGCATGAATTACGTAAACAACACGTTTCTATTGGTTATTTCCTCAGTGCGGAGTAAACAACTATTGTGTTTTGTGCACGGTCAAGGCCAAAAAAGAGAACAAAAACCTACAACAAAGAAAGTGTTGGGTTTCATAACCATTCCCGTCTATTAACTATGCATGAAGTTAACTCAAAACTTAGAAATTTTCTCGTCATTTAATTTGGAAAAGCTCGCTATTAAGTTCCAACCTGGACCATAAGCGACAATTGTGTCATTGATAACCACTAGACCATCGAAGCAGGCCGATGAGCAAGCGCGAGTTTTCATAATATTTAAATAGACACCGATCACCAGAATTAAACGCTGGCTGGTCTAAAATGGTTGTTAGACTTCAATACTTGTAGATCAGCGCTATTCGGAATGGTTGATTTGAATTAAACACTGTTGATCAGCGCTATACAAAATACTTGAATACGGTGCATGGGAATATTACGTTGGCGACCTTCTAATCTATGTGCATTGTGTATTAAATTGTCACGGGATGTTTGATGTCCTTCTCGTCTGTCCCTTATTGCATTAACCTCGCAGTGATGATGATGATGATGATATTAACAATAATAAGCTATGCGTTTTACTGATCAAGTACTTGACATTTAATTTGAACTGAATTTTAGAACGTAAATCGGTCACTGCCAGTAGACAGGGATTCATAAGCCGACATCAATAACGGTAGCCCTTCAAAAGCGCTAGCGACTAAGGTAATGAGTTTCTTAAAAAGACTGACAATCGCAACGCTAACTTATGATCCAGTGGCCACTTCGCTGTATCAACCCATTTGATAGCAAATTTTAGTTGTTTGGTTATTTATTTATTTTTTTTGTACTGAAAATTAAGGTCTAAAAAAGTGTTCTAAGACGTCAATAATGGTGGGAATGGCACTATGCAAATGTGAGATTCCATCATTTCAATTATCAATTAAGCGCACGAAGTGAGCGCAACAAACAGTTTACATTTTAAATCGTCTAAAGTGAAACAAACGACATTAACATCGACTGAATAGAACCCCAATTGGACAAGTAAATTCCACTGTACATCATGGCATTTAATATTTCAATGCTGCTACGCTCTAGTTGTGAAGCGTTTCGATGCGGAAATTGCCTCTGCACCGAGATACTTACATTGTGATCAGTGGAGACAGAGGTCGTTGACTGCTTCATAAAGTACTTTGGCCAAGAGATCCTTTGAATGGCGCTGAAAAACAAAAGGAGAATAGCTCGTGACTTTAAAGGCGGAAGAAGACTAAAATTGAACTGCTCGAATTTGCTGCAGACGGCAATATCGCCACTTCCTGTGTGGTCGTGATTGCGTGTTTAAAAATCGTGACAGTGTTCTCAGCATTACCAGTTTGCACGATACGAGGCCAATAAATGCGATCTGAGCTGGCTTGATTACAAAGACCCCATTTTTCGGTTTCGTTTCATTTGAATTCCCAACTAGGACCTTAGAAACGGAGCGCGATTATTTTCTTCGGCACTAGCTTATGAACACTTCTTTTTTGTTCTATTCTTTTGCCTTATTTATAACCGAGTTGAAGTTCCAGTTATATTTACCTGAGGCGGGAATATGTAAGTTGTTATCAAACAGTGCAAAAGAGGTCTTAATATTTCATCGTCAAATGTTACGTCGCCAATTGTCAACAATGAAAGTAAAAAAAATTAAATTTAAAGCTTGTATGTTTGTTGGTCCGCTTTTCTTTCAGTCTCAATCCTTAAGGCTTTTGAATAAAGAATTGATCGATTGTTTTAAAAATCTTTCATCCTCGCTTCATTCTTCACACCTCACTGATTTGTACTTGAAAGGTGTTGTTTTGAAACGAGTATGGAATATTATAACCCTTTTTTTTGTCTGATTCAGTTGTTGTAGAAACATCACCACTTTTCCTGGAAACGTGTCCTTTCTTCTATAAACGCTTTATGTTTGGTCATCTTAAAATCTTAGCATCAGTGGACAGGCATCCTGTTATGGCAGTAACTTCACTTTAGCCATTTAGTAAGGTTTCACAAAAAGCGGACGCACAAATCGGCAAAACTAACAATGAACGGATGTATGGAAAATTCTAGCTAAGCCTTCAAAGAGAACTCTTTTTCCACTGAACTACAAATTAGACACCCACAAGCTACAAAGCTGGAAAAAATCTTTGAGACTGGCTTTTTTTCAAATTTTGGACGTGCCGTTAAACAAAGTCTCGACAAATGAATACTCCTTCGCTCTTCCCAACCCATAGGAAGTTTGTTTATAAAGAAGCGCAAATAACAAAGTTACCCTCAACGTGGTTTGATGGCAGAAGAGGAACCGGAGATTTACTTCTTAAAATGATTTGTTTGTGGGTGGAGAAGGAAGTGAAATGTGTGGCAACATTTTTTTTCAAAATTAACATTCTTACTAATTTCATCACGATTTTTCCATTTCCGGCATCTATTTTGTACCAAGATCGTTTTTTTTTTATGATTGACAAGGTCGCGTGACACGGTCATTCAAAGGGCCTATTGTTAGCTTCTAGCAGTTACTGATTTTTTGGGGGGAGGGGGGGTTGGTGCTGTTAGATTCAGACAATCTGAGAAACGTTAAATCAAACGTGAGAGAGGGAAGTTGAAGACTCCGGATCATGATTATGTTGCTTCTCTTTATGCTCGCTTGCTTTATGCTTGCCGTTCCTTATGCTACTCTTTATGCTCGCAGAGTTTACTTGCAAAAATTTCGGTTGGGGAAGTTTGAATTGCTTAAGGTGGCTCAAAGCAGTTTCAGCGTTCCAAGTGAAGTTCTTATTAGAAGGATCGGCACCACAACGTTGTATCATTGGTGCAAAAACCAGCATACAGCCGATTCCAGCTGGCTCTAAGCTGTGCTCCAAGGTCACACAAGGACCGTATAGAGGCTGCCAGAGGCGCCATTGTATGCTTTCGGTTCGACCTTGTTGAGCTGCGTCGTTGCTGTACTTTGCGACGGCGATTAGCAGCGACAATTATTATTTATTTTTGTATTAGCAATATTGAGGTACCAAAGAAAACACGAATTATTGCTGAACAAGATACAGTAATTACTGTGACGTAATATGTCACCGTGGCAACAGGTAAGCCCGGTAAAAACACCCTTTATTTTGTCTTTAGTTGCTTATATCTCAAAGACGAACACTGTTACCCCCATTTTTTATTTCTGAAAAGTAATCAGAAGGGCATGATGAAACTTTCTGCAAAGTTTTAAAAAAATTCTGTCCCGCCGATTCAGAGCCACCTTAATTCTGTGATTATTTTAAGATGCCTTTGAATCTGCTTGACAGAATTTTTTTAAACTTTGCCGAAAGTTTCATCGTGGCCTTCTAATCACTTTTCAGCAATAAAATAAAAAGGGGGCGGGGTCGCCAATTTCGTTTTTGAGATAAGAACAATATTAATAATAATAATAATAATAATAATAATGATGATGATAATAATAATAGTTTAATAATTCTATAGCGTTGTTTACATATCTTACATAATGAAGTGAGAACAGTAATTTAAATATATCAAAATAAATTTACTAATATAAACTAAAATTAAGTTAATCTAAATGCAGCGTCAAGCAAATGCGTCTTTCGCCTGAGTTTAAAACCGCTATGCGATTGAATTTCATGAAGAGGAGAAGGAAGATTGTATATTAAGGACGGCATATGCGAAACGTGAAATATCTCGCACCGTCTGAAGGACGTGTAATTCTTGAGGGAGCTTTTTGTTCCAAGCATGCCCACCGAAGAGAAATAAAGCGCGTGGTTAGAGCAGAAAACTCGAACCGGGTGTCATACGTCAAGCTTAAGCTCACTATTTGTGATATAGATAAGGAAGATTCTTGCACTTGGACCAGAACGCTCTCACACGCGCGCGATGTTTCTTCGTGTCTGATATCCCCTCTCTTCGCTCTCCTTCGAACCTTTACCACGCTGGCGGGTTGCTGAATGCGTGACCTAAGCCATGCTCATTTTCTTAGGTTTTAACCCCTTACTAAGGCTAAGTACAATGTTTTGACTGTAAAGGAACATACGCCGCTAGGATGATCCACATTTTGGAATGTTCCTTGTGCGAGGGTCTTCCCAGATTGTTCACAAGTAATCCATCTTGGCCAGCGCCACGGATCGATCCCAGGCGCTGGCCAAGAGGATAGCAGCTCTGGGAACGACAATGCTAGTAATCGTACTTGTATTCCAACCTAAAAGACAAGAATGCCGGACTAGTGCAACGAGATTTTGCCATGTCAGCCCGGCTGCGTGTCTGTTGCCGTGCAGTCGCACCCCTTATCACACGCGAAAAAACCTGGTAACGAACTTTAAGGAAATGTCCACAGAAAACTGGCAACTAGTGTCGTGTGGACAAAAGTTACCCATGGTTCTTCATAGTGTGCCGAAAATCAATACAAATGAGTGCTTAAACAGAAGGTAAGGGCTTAAATATTCCTTGTTGTAATATGTGAAGTCTATTGTACTTTGCCATCCGACCATACTTAATTTGTAATGAGGCAAGGTCATGTCGGACTCAACGAAGAAAAATATAATGTTGTGGAAAGTTGCAAGTCGTTCCAGCATTGACCAAGACGCTTCCCCAGGCTTGTTTTTTTAATCAACGATCAACCATACCTTAAACAGTAGTTTGCATTAAGCAGAGGTTTCATAATTTTGTTTAAGCTACTGAAAGACTCGGGTATTTACAAGAAAATTTTGGTCATTCAGAAAATAAACTACTTAAAAAGCGCTAATTTCTTCAAATTTATGTTGTTTTCTTATTATCTCAAATGTTTGCATGCGCAGCATGGGAACTGAGTGCAAATTTCGCCCGTGCAGTTCTCATGAATGCAAATCAGTTGGCATGGAAACCGAAAAGTGCATTTACGGAAATTGTACAAGAAAAATTGCACCAGTGCACAATTAATTTGCGATTATATCATTGAGCTTTTCTCCTCAAACAAAGTTGATGGGGTGATTGTTTCGTAATTGTCTCTTAAATCAATTTACACTAGCCTGTTATATTTCATTTTTGTTCATATAAATTGTGTAGTATTTTATAGTGTGAACTCAAATTCTATGTTACAGTCACTATTGTACAACGTTTCCTCTTAACTTAGTTTATAGTAGCAAACAAACAGAAAACTCGTTAGCTATTCGCTGTCGATTACGGAGGGTCCCTTTAGAACTTCGACAAGTTTGTCACTCACACTAACAATCGAATTCCTCTGGACCATTTGGTGGGCAATCTTGCAAAACATAATACTTTGGATATATGGGATCTAAACTGTTCAATTCCTCACAGATTGTCGTGTCTAAGTCCTCAATCAGGTCCTCTACCCGCTCTTCCGTACTCAAAGACGATTTATTCTCTTCCTTATTGTGGAAGTCACCTTCACAGTGGCTCTCTGAGATGGCTGAATCAAGGTCCTCAACGAGGTTATATACACGCTGTTCTACGCTAATAGGGACATTACCGCCGTGTTCGCTGGTAGAGCAGTGGTTACATGAGCCTTCAGCGACGAGAGTCGGAAGAGGTTCAATGAGGTTGTACACACGCTGGTCTATGCTGATAGGTGCGTTTTTCGAGTGTTCCCTTGTTGAGCTGTGGTCACGGGGGCCCTGTTGTTCCTCGCTTATAGGAGCCTCATTCCGGTGTTCTCTCGAAGATGGGTGGTCATAGGGTCCTTCTACTGGCGGCACTCTGTTCAAGTCCTCAACAAGGTTATAAACACGCTGTTCAATACAAACAGGTACATCGCTCTCTTGTCCTTCAATTGAGCTATAAGTGTATTCGTAAGGCTCTTCTATAACAGCTTTTTTTTCAAAGTCCTCAACAAGGTTGTACACATGCTGTTCTATGCTGAAAGGGACATGATTTCGTTTTCCTCCTGCAGACGTTGTGTTCGATTCCTCGATGACAGTGTAGATTGGTGGTTCTAAAGTTGCCGAAGCATTCTTACGGCCGTTGCAAGGTATAGAATAGCTTGAGGTGTAAGTTCCTAAAAATGATAAAGCAAAAATGATATTTAGTGTCTTTGCATCTGCGACGTAGGGATGGGGAAGGGGCGAGAGCACTCGCCTCCCACCACGTGCGTGTGGCCCGGGTTCGATCCCCAGACGGGATGACTTTGTTAAATTGGTTCTCTACTCTGCACATGCAAGAAAGAAAATCTAAGTGATAAATGATCGCTATGAACGAACGATATCTTTGGTCGAAAGGGAAAGTCACGACATGATTGTGTCGGGAGGAACTATTTATAGCTCCAAAGTAAAATGTGGGAGTTGCGAGAATGAGGGAGTGAGAGTGTCAGGACAAAACGTTGCACAGCAATTGTTGAACGCAAACGTATATGCCGGTCAAACGAAATCTGTAACTACTTCCCCGCGGGTAATCCCTCGGGCATTTAAATCGCTCCCGAGCCAAATGGTCATTCATTGCCCCATCTTAGGTCTTCACTTTAAAAATACACTGTTAAACACGAGTCGGTGCCCTTTGACCTGATTAGACTTTTCTCCGGTCGTCCTAACCCTTCAGTCTCCGACAGGTAAGCAAACGCACCTAACAGAAAACCAACACTTGATGTATTGCAAATTCCTCCCCCCTCCCAGAAACCCGAAAGCTATGGTCGTTAAAGGGGCTAGGTTACGCAATTTTAGGCAATTTCAGCACTGATCGAATGGTCATAGAGTCAAAATAACTGTTCAAAACTATAGAACTCTAACAAAACACAGGGAAGCCAAGAATGGACATGGATGAGCAAAACTGGAGAGGATTGAAATGGATTGAATTTGGGTAAATTTGAAAAACGTCGGCCCACCTTTTTTTTGAAATTTATATCAGTCTATGTCAAAATGTCATTCTCAGTTGTTATGTGGCCGTGATTTTGCCAATGAAAGACTCTTGCTCTGCCAATTTGACGTTTAGAGCTCATAATTAACAAAATTAAAGAAAATTACCTAAAATAGCGTGACCTAACCCCTTTAAGAAACACAAAGAATCGAGTGTCTGAGTGATGCTCGGGAAGGTACTGTGAAGACATTTTGAAGACTCAAGTACCTCTAACACATCACTTACCGCTTTCACTGTAATTAAGTGTAGCATAAGTGTTCTCTGGGTCACCATTTGAGAGTTCGGAAGCAATTGTCCGAGAGCTTTCCATTGTTCTGTCGCAGGAGTGTAGTGTTTGTTGCTTCTTGTCTCTGTAAAAAAAGTGTAAAATTTTATACAGTATTTCTTGTGGGACAAGACAAAAAAACAGTGAACTGAGTTCATTTGGAATGTCAGAAAATGCGTTTTGCATGTCACGTTTCAAATTTACGTTGACTCACAAGTCCAGCATCATTATTCGCGCGAAGTAGAACTATCAGTCACATCAAACACACTCAAATGAACGTTTAGTTATGGAACTATTCTAAACCTGAAATATGAAAGTGTAGGGGTGCAGGGATCGATGCGTACCTTGCTAAATGCTGCGCGAAGAATCGAGTAATTCACGATCCATCTCATACATGATACGTTTTGAGAACTGAAATTATTACCTTTTCCAAAAATAAATAGAGATCCCGGTGACCAGTATGAGAATGGTGAAGAAAAGGCTAATTCCCGCGATGAAACCCGCTGAAAACGAATTATCGTCAGCGATGTTGGACTTATCGGCCGCAACACTGGGACCAACTTTGACCTGCCAGAAACAGAACACGTGGTTATCTTTAAAAAGGTCTTGGAATGATAGAAAGATATCGGAAAGATAACGAGCATTTTAGGGGTGCAGAGATGGCGCAGTGGTGAGAGCACTCGTCTCCCACCAATGTAGCCCGGGTTCGATTTCCTGACTCGGCGTCATATGTGGGTTGAGTTTGTTGGTTCTCTACTCTGCACCGAGAGGTTTTCTCCGGGTACTCCGGTTTCCCCTCTCCTCAAAAACCAACATTTGACTTGATTTGTGTTAATTGTTAATTTCAATTTACAGTGTCCCCAATTAGTGCTTCAGCGCTAGAACGTCTAGACACTTAAATAAAGTCCCTCTCCTTTCCTTTCCTTTCCTTTCCTTTTCCGAACTTGAAATATCCGAGATTTCCGAATTTCCGATTCTCACCTGATACCTTACAATTACTAGTTCGGATGGCCTACCTAGGCCTAGATTTAGAAGGAATTGTCTTTACTCGTCTAAGACTGCTATATTACTTTGTCGACTGGGATATGTGGCGTTCTCGCAACTGACTTTTGTCCTTCGGATTATTAGTTCGGATACTCTACCATACTCTAACACTATAAGAGACTTGTGGCCGGGGAGCAAGACCATTAAACTAGGTTCAGTTGGCTCTCCTGAAATTTCCTTGGAATGCAATGCGAAATAAGTTTACTCACAGGATGCTATTTATTTGAAAAATCATGTTTATTAACAAGTATATATATTACTTTGGTTGAGCAGTGTGAATGCAGAAACGCATATAATTAACCGAACAGCCAATTCCTCGTGGGAAAGTGAAACTGAAACTTTATTTGACTTGGAAACATGCGCTTAGCTATATGGTAAAAAAGATGACACAAACCTATGACACAAAACTATGCATACTTGAGATGTATACTTCAGATATATATTTAAGACTGAAATGATGCAGCAATTTCGGCGTGTATACCAATCAGAGGTAAACAAAATCTTTTGTAGTATTTTACTGTGAAGAATGTTAGACAACTACCTCAGAAGTGGGCATGGCCTTTTATTTGAAAACACAACCATAGTTACCTAAGGAAAGGTAAATATCGCTCTGTATAATTTTAGCAACATTACTCAAAGTTTGTTATTCTCGTCTTGAAGCCGTGCTTTCAAAACACTACCTCAAGCTCAAATACTGCAGCATATGATATCAGAATTATTTTAAGATAGCTATAGTGTCATAAACTGATATGTACTTGAGATATACTTCAAAAGCACATTAAAGACATGATGCAGCAAATTATTAGGAGTGTTGACCAATTTAGAGATAGACAACATTTTTGTGTTACGTGTTAAGGTCAAGAATATCAGACAAGTACCTCAGAGGTGGGTGCCGATTTTCCCGACTTTGTATTTGTAATCGTCGTAGGAGGTGACGTCACGGGGCCTGAAAATTGAACAGTTAGTGTGCTGAGTAATGATATCGTAAAAGTGTTTATAGTTTGAGAGCAGTTATGTAGGCCAATGGTTTGATAACATCTCTGTTTTCAAATTAAGGGTTTTTAATAGGAGATTGAACTGAGCAACTTAGAAGATAGAAGTTAAAACAAAATGTAGGCTTGGGAAAAAAAAACATGAACACATATCCGTGCTATTCGTTGCACGTGATTCCAAAAACCTTGCGATTATCTCGACCGGCGGAAGTCTTGTAATATATCCCATAAGGGATAGATAGACATATTTCAGTGACTGCTTTTCTTTATTCATCGAATCACTGCTTATTTTGCGATGAGACGTAATTTTTAAATCACGCTGGATTCACTATGAATTCCTAAATTTCATTATATTTTCAACCTTAGGGTCTTGAGAACAGCAGATGAGAAATAGCTTGAAATAAATAACTTGAACAACATTTTTAAATCTTTTGCAAGACATGTTTCGACATACTTATGCCATCTTAAGTTATGCAATTTGTAAGTTAAATTCACATTGCACAACTCATTCACAACTGAAGATGGCATTAGTATGTCGACACATGTCTTCTAAAATAAATATATAATGTTGTTTTATTTCTTCAAGTTGTTTTCAACCTTGTTTTTACTCTTGCCCGGGCGAGCGGACGTATATCAGCAAAATAGAAAGGAGAGAATCTGATCATCTAAAACATGCTATTTTTAGACAGCAGAATTTCCTATTTAGTTACCGCATGATAGCACTTCAAGCTATAAAAAGTGTTGATATTATTAACTGTTTTAGCGACATTTGTTTTAATGTTCTCTACGTCAGAGCTATCAGCAAATAGCAACGCTTTTGCTAGACTTTTAAAATGACAGTAAATACGTAATATTCAAGCGCGGCTATATAAGACCTTGATCTTGTGGTTACGATAAACAAAACAGTGTTTTTTAAAAAAAGCCAACTTGAAGGAGGCAACGAGCTGGTAAATTAAACTGCGTATCAAAGTTGAATTCGAGACAACCGAGTGGAAATCAAGTTAAGGGTCACAATGGAATTCACACCCCAGACATCCGCATGCAATTCCTGCGTGCCATATACTGGGCCACGCCCTTCGGGTCAAAGACATAACCTCAGTAGCCAGCCATAATGGGCGTTACCTCTAGTCTATAATTAAACTACAAATGCGGAACATCAGACGTGCACAGTTAATATGCATCCACGTTGTGGTTACTTACAGAGGGTTTGTCCTTCCACTTTGAACATCAAACAGCTTTGCTGTGCTCTGCATCTTATGTTTACGATCACAATTTTTCCTGTCAAATCTGTACTTGCCGCCTCTAAGTTGATCTATTTCCAGAAATTATAGAGAGGAAAAAGATTGCTAAGAAATTGTGGAATTTCCACAGTCTCACATGTCAGTGCTATATTTACCGTAGCGCCATGAGAAAATTGCTAGCCCCAGTCTCCAGCCCATACTTCACACTTTTCTTTGTTCTACTGTTTACCTCGATTTAATTAATAAATTCAGGTTCACATCTGTGAGAATGCAACTTAGTTTCGTTGATTCTCGTATGAGAAGTCGCGAACACAAATTGTTTGTCGTTTTTTCCACAAATGTTAAAATAAGGCACGATTTCTAACAGGACTAGGACTTGAATAGAGTAACACCCGGTTCCCACTTGTGCGAAACTGCACAAGCTCAAGAATAAGCACAGGACGTTCTCACACGAGAAAAAAGCAAGGAAAATCTGGCCTGTACGCGAACGTAGTAACGTCGGAGAAGATCTAGTAAGATTGAAAATGGCGTGCAAATCGTCGTGCCTGTCCATATGCTTAACTCACGCCGTCCGGTTCCTACTGGTGAAAGAAGCACAAGCACAAAAAATTAAAGGAAAATTTCCTTTTCTTGTGCTTGTGCTTATGCCTGCGTTTAT
Source organism: Montipora sp. Colony 1 RG-2022 (assembly GCA_023091755.1). Lineage (NCBI taxonomy): Eukaryota > Metazoa > Cnidaria > Anthozoa > Scleractinia > Acroporidae > Montipora > Montipora sp. Colony 1 RG-2022. Next base: position 16,344 of record JALIRR010001626.1, read on the forward strand.
GCTTATTTTACTCCCGTTCCCATACGATGTTTTTTTTTTATGCTTATGCTTTGTGCTTGTGCTTATCGTACAAGTGTGAACCCGGCTAAAGAGTTTTCTTCGTCGGTTCGTTACCACGATTTAATTAATAAATTCAGGTTCACATCTGTAAGAAGGAGTCGTGGCTCAGTTGGCTAGTGCGCGGCTTTCGGAGCGAGAGGTCCCCGGTTCGATCCTCGGTGACTTCAACGTCTCTTTCGACTTTCCTCTGATCCGTGTAGCTATAGCTTTAAATACCCTTAAAACGGAGCACTGACAGAGGGAGGGGGGTAAAGGGCGCACCGTCGGCTTCCATTGATACCAGCCTCGCAGCTGAAGGAACTACCGACGTTAAATAAAGTGACTTTACCTTTACCTTTACCTTTACCCGTACAAGAATCTGCCAGCGTACTCGTTAACAAATCCAGTGAGGTGGACGAGATTTCGAAACATCTTTGGCAGTTAAACTCTTGGAGGTGTAAAAGGCATTGTGGACTGACATTTAATGGAAATATTGTAATCAGCACCCACCAGTGACATTAGCCTCGACATAAAAATTTGGATCAGAGGTTTGTCTATAAATCTTCGTATCTCCAGCGGACGAAATAAGTACCTTTATGCATGCTATAGGGGTCAGTTTAGTCTTGTGTTTTTGTCAAGAGTAGCTATTATTGTATCCATCGCCTCAAACAATACTAGAACGTATACTTGAAAAAGCGTTACTGAGTCCGCTTGTCCTAGCTAGCGTGTATCCCGCCGTTTTTTTAACGAAATAAGTACAATAAGATAGAAATATACGTACACGGAGATCTTCAATCGTACCGTTACAGCAAGAGTTAAGTTATGACTGAAACCATTCTCTACAGACAGAAACCACTGAATACGCCAATCAATGGGAAGATTCGACCAGCTGGAGCTAAGCGCGGAAAGACGTGGCCTTACAGTTCACTCAAATTGGCTAAAGCTTCGGCGCGAGTTTTCATGAGCCAATCGCTGAAATACAAAACTAAACAAACGCTCTATTCCAATAATACCACTCACAACTGGCACTCACCTCAAAACTGTACGCAGTGAATTCCGAATCCCATTCAATGTTAAACACTGGGTCTGCCATTGCCGCCAGGACTGTAGCTTTATTTCCGTTGCAATCTATATACTGCGAGGAAACCACTTGACAACTCTCCGGCCGATTTAAAGACAAATGTTTTGGCGTTTCGTCTTCAAGAACGCTCAGTTCCTCACTTTCATTCTTAAAGTGAGTTCTTTGCGTACAATCTTTGCAAAGTAAGAAAGGAGAAAAAAAAACAGTAAGTTAACCATATTTTTACTTAGGGGTTCACACACTGCGAAAAGTCATTAACTTGAGGACCTTCAAACATATCAAAGAAACTCGAATGAATCAAATGCTGTTATATAGGGAGGGGTAGGCGAAAACCAGAGTACCAGTGGCCGGAGAGAAACCTCTCAGAGCAAACGAGAACAAACAAACTCAACAAGCAAAGATACACGCCAGATTTCAAGAAAGCGAGTCTTTTCACCTCTCCCCCCACCCCCTCCCCCCTTGCGCCCGTGCCTTACACTTATATCCCGCCTCTTACGTTTCTTGAGTTGGTAGCACTCTCTTCCTTTTTTGAGAATACTACTTTAATAATTTTTGAGCTGCATGTACTGACAAAGTTCGGAAGCTCTCTAAAAATCCCAAAACTTCAAGGAATCCATCTGGATTTGTTTTCTAATTTTGCTTCATGGGTTATCGTGACCTATTTTAGGTAATAGAAATAAGGGGAAATTTCTCCTACGTTTTAAATTCATACGCAAATCTTTTTGTTTAGGAACCCCCTAGGAAAGTATTCAGTGTAAATAGCAAGTGCCAATGTTAGGTCCATACGCGTTATCTTGTTTTGTAAACTCTAGTGAATTTGTGAACGGTAATTTAGATGGCCACCTTTCAACTAAGTATCTTTCTCTACTAAGTAGAAGCTACATGAATTATCAAAACAAGTCTCCATATTTTTCGACACAAACTCACCTGTGAAAGTTCTAGCAACTTCACTTCCTACACAGGACCACGAATGTTGGTAGAGCGCAAATGTAGCGTTTGGGAATTCACAGTAGCATTGACACTCAAGAACATCTTCCTTTGCATTGTGTTCCTGACAAAAATGGTGCTTGTTGGTACATTTTGATGCGGGGATCATGAAAACATCCGTCGGTGGTTTGAGTCTGCGTTCAATTGTCATTACTTCTGATGAATACATTTCAGCGTTTGAAATCAACCAAATCGCAATGATCAATTTCTGACACAAGAGGTTCATTTCCGCAAATTTTGCTCACAGCGATCTTTTGTCAGATTCTTCCCTTCTTTGTGAAGCCTTTTCGAAATTTGCGGATGCTGATACTCGGGTTTCAAATGAAAGATCAATCGTTTCTCTTCACTTGCTCCTGGATTCAGCTTAAACGGCGGAGTTCGTAAGTAAACCGCAGAAATGTCAGTCAAAGTTGCCGTAAAGGCGACAATACGGTTTTTTCACGTTTCAGTCCTTAGGTGGTATTGGCCTTGTAATTAGCAAATAGAAACGTTTCTTAACTATTTTTACAGGTCCTTTTGACGTCAAAGAAAAAAAATTCAAAAGTACTGGAAAGCGCAAAACCGCTGTTATTGGAGACGTAGTTGCAATATTGCTTTCAAGATTACTCCTTCCGAAGTGATGATGGTCCAAGGTTTTGCTTTGGCTGTGGGGGTCTCTGAACGTATAATTGCACCATCGATTATTTGAATCGAAAATCACTTAACTCCGAGGGAACCTCTATGTTAGTTAAGATAGTTAATGCCCTCTTCAGGAAGGGATTATGGAAAATTATCACAAGTGTGATATAGCATTTAAGCGAAGAGGTATAATATATTTCCTTGATATCTGTCTCCGTAGTTCAAACCGATACATAAAATGTTAATATTCGGGCCACCTCGAAGGCATCAAAACAAAATATCTGTTCATTATTTCGTTTTCTGACCGAAAGGACTAAATAAATTTAAATAAAGAAATGGCACACCTATTTCGCTTTGCAGACAAGTATCACCCAAAAACATTTTAGACACCCAAAGAACTCCCATTACGTGACCTTAAAATGATACTATTATTAGAAGTTCAGAGGCTAAAAACTACCTCTTAATGAGGACAACGTAATTAATGTAGTTTCTCTTGGTTTTGGACCAAACTGGTGAAGTAAATAAGGCGTCTATCATTGACCATGACGAAAGGGTTTATTCACATCACAACCCTGTTAATACCCAACTTAGTTTCTTTTGAGACGTTCTCTCCTTAATTTAATATTTCTCTTCTTCACTTCTGTTGAGTCGTTTCCTCTAATGTCCAAGATAGACCGCAACTATTGGTCATCAAGCACTTAGCATTGATTCGGCATTATTTCATGTCCATGACTTCCCGTTCTTATGAGAATTTTCATGTGAGGGCATTTCGGGATGATCAATATGAACAGTTGTAGATCTTCTTTACGGTGAACCATGAACTAATCTCGTCCATGATCTTAGAAGAAAGAAATCTCAATCAATATTTAATGATAGTCATCACAAAAATCACTTTAACTCGACACTTCGTTCCAGTCTCTCCCTTACCTATTTCCTCATTTCAGTGCCTTGTCACCCCAAAACCTTAAATAGTACAGAATAAAAAGTTACCAATCCTGTCGTAGTACGCCACATTAAAGGCTGATGTCAACTTAATTGTCTGCCTACTGAGAGAACATTAGCAAAAATTGATGTTCCAGATCCATCCATCGAAGTTCTACTTATGTCACTTAAGGATATTTTTGCATTGTAGATGCGATTGGCTTATCATTTCACTAACTTTTTTTCTGTCTAAAGCCCCACCTACACGTTCAAACATTGTTAGAAGAACACTTCCCAACATTCTTATAAGAACGCTTCTAACAATGTTGGATACGCATATAAATTTTTTGAAACACGTCGCTTTTACAACATTGTTGAAAGGGCGGCGACACGTTTCAACATTTGTTGTATGCATGTTGGAGAAAATGTTTGATCGAAATCAAAACATTCTTCCAACAAAAAATATTGGAACACGTCATCAGACATGCGTGCTACACGTTCTAACATTGTTGATCCAACAAATGTTTTATAACAATGTTTGAACTTGTAGCCGGGGGCTTAAAACTGTCTTTATTTCAATGTGAAATACAAGATTGCCTGAGCAAATTTTAAATTTCTGTCATCTACTTTTTTCGTGAGCAAGCAAATACCCTTTTTTTTTACTATATTTCTGTATTGTTTAATATTGGGAAGAAATGTTTAAGTATAATGTAAATGAGCTTCAGTATTTTTTCTCCCGAAAAATCATAAATTCACGCAATACTAACTTGCATGAAAATTTCCTAAGAAATAACTGAGAATAGGACGTAAATTAAAGCACTCTTCACACGAATAGCGTTTTTGGCACAGCCCGCCTCCCGTTTACATGGCCACACTAAAGAGTGCCTTGATTTTTTTATGGACACACTTAAAAATTAAAGAAAAATCGGCGTCTCTAAATCAATAAACATAATGATGCCCTTGTCGTCAGTTTAACCCTCTCGGGATTGTGGATACGTCGAATATTCGATCAAGGCACAGCCACTGTGCTGCTGCTTCGCGATGGTATTTCATGAGGAAGCGAATAAATTATATGTTCCATACATATATGGTGGAGAAAGGGCACCGCTCATTCATTGCTTTAAATACAATTCGAATTAAATGTTGTTTTAAAAATCTTTATTTCATTCATTTATTCATTCATAGTTCTTGATTGACTGATTTTTTTAACGGTTTCAAAGATAGCTGTATGCTTTCTTCTCTTATATATTCTATCAGTGTCTCCGTTTCCTTCTTCCACCGCGTCACATTTCTCTTCAAAATCAACGCTATCTTGGATTCAATCCACAATAATCCTTTTGTATTTATTTTATTTAATTCAATATTTATCCAGGGGCATCCAATTTAGCAGAGCTAGTTTAAATGGAGCCCTGGCACAGCACAAAACAAAGACATAAAACATTAAAAACTAGACAAATTAAGTTATAAATGCAGTATGTAGCGCAGGTGTTACTGTTTAAGATGGCGCTTTAGTTTGATTTTAAATTCCCTTAACGTCTCTACTTGCCTAATGTTTCTCGGAATGGTGTTGTAAGTTCGAGCGCCGTTTATTCTAAAGCTCCCCTGATACTTAGCAGTTTTTGCCAAGGGAGAGCGCAGCAAATCACGACTTCTGGTGTTATAGCCATGGAAAAAGTGCGCATGCCTGAACTCTGAAAGTAAGTACGAAGGCGCTATTCCGTGAAGACATTTATGGACTAAAAGTCATTTGAGATAATTTCTGCGCGCTTGTAGGTTGGGCCAGCCAAGTGTTGATTTTAACTCCTCAGCCCCGATTGATCGACCTTCAATGATACATGCGGCACGTCTGTTTCGCTTATTTAGGTAATCTTTGCTCCCAGCCCCACAACTGTCCCAAACTGGCGAACAGTAATCGAATAATGGCAAGACTATAGTATTGTAGAGCATTAGGCAAGTTGGCTTGGAGAGAACCTTACGCGCTCGACACAGAACACCTAATCTTGACGAGATCTTGTTACCAATATATTCTATGTGGTCCCTCCAAGATAGAGTGTCGTCTAGGAGGACCCCAAGATATTTGAACTTATTCGAACCACCATATAATTCGCTAAACGTTTAGGCACCCGAGCTCAGCCTATTTCCATTGACACGATGAAAGTTGAGACTGCGTTTCCAAGAATTTTAAACACCGATGCCCAAGATTGGGCCTGACATGCCATAGCCTTAGCGCTTGTTGTGTAAATATATTAATTTGTTATTAGTTAAAAGTAAGGTGAGTTATCTCATATTAACTAGGGTAAGAGAAGTAAATCTATTGCACATTGCAATCCATAATAGAGACCTTTAGATTCTCGAGGACGAGAATAAGTACGAGTTTTGACTGCCCGTTTTTAGCAAAAATTTGGAAAATTTATAACCCGTACGATTAATCTTAATCTTTGTTAGCAGTATAGCTATAGGTTGCTCAGTTATTCTTATTGCTGGTATCTCAGTTTTTTTGCTGATCGAAGAATGCCAAATTGCTACCGTGCTGTTGGCTTGTTTTGACACAACGACATTTTTTGCAAAACCTGGTACTAAAATGAGGACGGCATAACGTTTTTTTCCGCCAAAATGACGCTGGTTTGCGCGCGCTCACTGTTATTCTATGAGAAAACCTCGTACTCGTAGTCGTTCTCGTCCAAGAATCTAAAGCTCTCTAATGTCTAAAAGACGTTCACCATTCTGTTCTCTCTTAAGTTTTCTTTTTTCTCTTTTTGCTTTTAATTAATTTTCTTCTGTACGTGATAATATTTAATATAACCACTGATGCGTTTTCTCTTAGTTTATTGTCTCTTGAAAATGTTAAGTGATATATTTCTCTGTTAGAAACCACTTATGCTCATCAAGGATCTCCTAGTATAGTTCTTCAGCTTTCTTTAGATTACACCCTCTTCTGCACATGGGATACTTTCGGTCAGCATTGGACCCAAGTCAAATCACTTTCCTCGCACAAGAGGCGAAACATCGCACCAAATTGATAGGGTTCTAATATTCACGATGTTTCACGCTTATATTATCCTTCTAATTATCTACAGAGGACATCTCGTTCGTAGTTTTAAGGGAGATGAATTGATAACTCCACCGTCCCTTCGATGCGTCCAGAGTCATGCGTGCATGCCCAAGTACAGTTGACAAGTAGGCTAACATACGAAGAGCGCGACAAGGTCACAATGAGAAAAGGAGAATTAATATGGATGACCCTTGAAGCCGTCGCGATGATAGATTCAAATGTGTGATCCAGCATGCAAAATCTCCGTAACTATCTCTGTCACTCTCCGCCCTTTCATAATTCGAGTAATTGCAAGACATCACTTCGAATTTACATCAAACTTGCGAAACATGTTGCTCGCAACCTGGGAGTCTCCTCCACTGCTGTGCAGTATGGGTATCACATGCGTGGACAGGCTCGGATATGACGTCACCTTGGGCCCCAATCAACGTGGTTTTATCTAAGAATGAAGTTGACGTCATCTCCAAATTAAGAAGTACACGAATCAATTTAGTCTTTTGATGGGGCATTGCTGTTTAAGGGCCTGATCTAGCAGGTGCATAGAGTTCCTCAACTAGACCATACACACGCTGGTCAATACTGACGGGAGAATGACCATGTCTTCCTTCAGAGGAGCTATAACTGTACGTGCTGGACAAAGTAGCTATATTGAGAGCTTCGACGAGGTTATACACTCGCTGGTCCACGCTCATAGGCACGTGATTCTGGTGTACCTCAGGGGAAGTGTAATTGTAGAGGTTTGTCGCATTCTTTGCTTTTAACTCATCTATGATGTCGTACGCTGGACGCTGAAGGGTTCTTGGAGGGTCAAGACAGACGTCACTGATGGCATAAGGTGATGAAATATACCTTCCTAAAGGAAAGGAAGGAAAAAGATTATCTCGATTTTAGAACCCAGAGAAGCAGTTTATAGATCCCGTCCTCGCTATAGCTTTTATCGAAATCCCATCAAAAGGATTTCTCTCGCAAATTTTCATTAAAAAAGCAAAGCTTAAGTTTTGCAGCTGGGAGAACTCGTAATTTTTCCTCCTGCTCACTAACGTGTCGATCTGGCTTTCCACTTGGGATTGCAAATCGGTTTGCAAATGCTCAACACATGATGACTTCCAAGTCTTTTTATCACGACTAGGCTGCGAAGAAATTTCAGCGCTTTCGGCGGTAAACTGGTCGGTCATTATTGCAGTTTGAGGAAAAAGCAAATTTTTCCTGGCATACGGGTCAGTGTTTTCGTCATAACCCTTAACAAATAGTAAAGTGTAATTGACCAATCAAAGCACGCGCTTTACGTTTGTAAATATACATGAAAATATTAAATGCAGCGCATGCGTAGTAAGTTAAAAATTGCGATTGAATGCGGAATAGCTTTCTCGGAAATACGCCTATTTCTCGAGAACCACTTGTTAGAAATTAACGAAATTTGGCACGAAAGTACTTTAGAAAATAAGTAACTGGAGTTTGAAAAACAGAGGAAATTCTAAATATTCCAGTGAACCTTCAACAAGGGATAATTAAAGATCTCTCTGTCAATTATTATTAAAATAGTGTTAACTTGTGAGCATCCTTACAAGCTTATTGCATGCAAATTATAAAGAAAATCTAACAACCAGATTTTCTGCAAATAAACAAAACCGATTTTTAAAGGCCTATTTATATTTATTCATGTTACAATGGAAACGGCATCGGCATATACGTCAGCTTAACTATTAAAAAGACGATGTTCGTGTTGTTAACTTGCTTACTACCATTTTTGGCGACCAAAGGATCAAGGGTTTTAGGTTCGACTCTTGCTCGGGAGCACTCGGATTTTTCCGATCATCCCCTATAGCTCAAAGTAGAGCATCCGAACTAGTAATCGGAAGGTCGTAGGTTCGACTCTTGTTCGGGAGCACTCGGATTTTTTCGATCATCCCCTATAGCTCAGTGTCGAGCATCCGAACTAGTAATCGGAAGGTCGTCCGGTCGCGATCGACTCCCGCAATGGAGCACTCGGATTATTTGCGAGTATCCCCGAGTCACAATCGGGAAAAAAAGTTATCTGTCCTCGGTCCCAACAGTAGTTTCAAGAACGCAGTGTCACGCCTTATTCCTCTTAAGGACGTTCGCGCGAATTTTTTTCAACATTGATTTTTTTCTGAAACTTTTACCACTGTAACATGATGAGTTAGTTATGTCAGAAATGTAAAAAAAATGGGGGGTCACCGACTTCGTTTTGGAGAGGACATGCCCGGAGAAACACCCAAAATGTGACAAAATTGGGCTTCGTTTGCGAATAAGGCCAGTGTCTGTAAACCCAAATATATTGCAATTAAATCTTTGAAGTGAAATCTTCTCTGCCAAATATTGTTTAAGTGGACTTATTGAGGAAATTTAGTCAACTGGTGAGGTTTGAAAAAAGATCAAGTTCGCATTTAGGGACCACAGGATTTCAAGATCTCTTGTCAATTATTATTAAAATAGTGTTAACTTGTGAGCATCCTTACAAGATTATTGAGCAGAAATCTTGAAATTTTCTGCAAATTCCAAAAACCGATTTTTAAAGGCCTATTTATATTCATTTTTACAATGGCAACGTGTTGTTAACTTGTAAATAAAACCATTTTTGGCGACCAAAGGATCAAGGGTTTTAGGTTCGACTCTTGTTCGGGAACGGATTTTTCCGATCATCCCCTATAGCTCAGTGTAGAGCATCCGAACTAGTAATCGGAAGGTCGTAGGTTCCTTTTGCCCTACTCGGATTTTTCCGATCATCTCCTATAGCTCAGTGTAGAGCATCCGCGCGCGGTCGTCGGGTCGCGATCGACTCCCGCAATGGAGCACTCGGATTATTTCCGAGTATCCCCGAGTCACAATCGGGAAACAAAGTTATCTGTCCTCGGTCCAAAAAGTAGTTTCAAGAGTGCAATGTCACGCCTTATTCCTCTTAAGAAGTTTGCGTTATAAGAACTAGTACTACTCACCCATATAATTGTACCCATGGGTAACGTTATCCGAATGTAGACGTCTTGTGTTTGGCTGGCGACTCGTATTTGTTTGGCGCGTAATAGTTAAATGACCTTGGCTTCTGTAATTACATGAAAGAGAAATTGTGAGTTAGAGCAGAATCTATTATTTCTGGTTAGAGGAAACATTTTTTACACTTATGGACCTTGTTGTTCGAAAGCATGCGCAGAAGCACATGAACTTGGAGCGTGTAGCTTGACCTTGATTTTGACACCAATTTTATGCCCAAATATGGACAAAAATAAGATCGAAACTGCACGTGCGGGGAAAATGCATGAGTCACTTTACATCCAAATAAGGAAATTTTTACAGCTCTGAACCAGAGTCAAACGCTTCAAGGTCACGTGCTTCTGTCGAAAGTCAATGGGCAATTTCGGCGTTGCTGTTTGTCTCGGTCTCGAAGTGAGTCTTGGCGCTCAACTATTGTAAGGGAAATGAGTTTGATTTGCATAAGAATACGCAGCTCATTTACATTTGAATGGTTGTGCACCAGGACTCGTTTTGAAACTGAGACATGCAGCAACTCGGAAATGGGCTATTAACACTAAATCTCCATGAAATACTACCCAAACATTGAGTTTTGACTGTCAATATAACCCTCACCAATCCAATTTTATGCTGAGAGAAAAGAGACGTTTAAGTCAAAGTTGAGGGGTAAAAACCGGTTTGAGAATTTTTGTTTGATCTCTAAATAAACTGCATATTAAAGTGTACCTAACCCCAAAATATTTTTTTCGTTAAAATGAATCTTTGCACCTGTTCGAAAAGCATTGCGGCCATTTTTTCCTTTTTCTAACAAATCCTGCCATTTTATAGGCTTCGAAAGTTGCGAAAATCCAAGCATCTTTTGTTCACGACCGAGTCAGAAGGGGAGTGGGTCTGTTCCTGCTTTGACGTCACAAACTGATTTACATTGCATTAACTCTTTGTAAAAATGCATGCAAAGTAGATTGTGACGTCAAATCAGGAATAGACCAACTCCCCTTCTGACTCGGTCGTGAACTAAAGATGCTTGGATTTTCGCAACTTTCGAAGCCTATAAAATGACAGGATTTGTTAGTATAATGAAAAGATGGCCGCAATGCGTTTCGAACAGGTGCAAAGATTCATTTAGCGAAAAAAATATTTTGGGGTTAGGTGCACTTTAAGTTTCCCGTAATCCAGGAATAGCTTAATTAATCATGCTTTGAACAACTTATTAGCCCTAGGTGTCAGTTATTTGCAAACGCATCCAATTTTTGGAAGGTACTGCCCTTCATCACAGACTTACTGGGAAATTCACATTGCCTCAGTCAACATAAATATACACATTGGAAGTATGAAAAACCGGTAAATAAGGTTATCTGGCTCGACTTCGATTTGGACAACAAATAGGACCAGTTCTTTAATGATATCACATTTGAAAGTGAGATTTCGTTTTCATTCCCTTGAAATGCTGTGGGATAGATTGTCAAAGGTG
>JALIRR010001626.1:32500-47500 GCA_023091755.1 Montipora sp. Colony 1 RG-2022
TGTTACATCCCGTCAACTGTAAAGAAAGACTGAGTTGCGGTGAATCGCTTCTTAGGTACTGGAGCGGTCGTCCTGAGAGTTCATCTAGGAATAATGTCGGCTGAGTACAGCCTGTCAAAGAAACAACGAGTATCATGAATTTTTTGAGGGAATTAAATTAAGGGCGATCATAACGTGCACTGTTGTTGCATCAACTATGCTGAATTGACATTGTGAGTTTTAAGGAATCTATCGTAACTTATAAAATAAATACCTCCCACAAGCTTGTTCTTTTTCTTCTCAGGCTCTACTGCGCGTTGCGGTCAACATTTTATCCAGTTTTGTTTTTTTCCAAGGAGCTCTCACTTTGATCAAGCAGCAAGAACTTAGCGGGTCTTGCTATAGCATACCTCTCGATAAATTGGTTTATTACAGCCCGCGTACCATATCTGAGAGACAAAATTTACTAAGGAATCATATACAACTGACCGAATTTCCTTCAAAGCCTTAATGCTAATAGTTCACCGAGTTCGAGGGCTGTGTGATTTAGCAGAAGTGCAATTCAACTGGATCACAAATCATATTGTTTCCTGTCTAATTATTTTGTTTTTATCTTGCTTACGACAATTTGATTACCAAGATCCTAGCCTAACAAGTTATTGTTGAAAATAGGGAGTTGACATTTTTACTTCAAAATCAGCAATCATGCAATTTGTTCGTTTACGTGAGTCGGGAAAACATGTGGGAGAGAATTTGAACAATACAATCTCGAAAGTTGTAAGTTATCGTACGGACTTGGGAAAGTGAGGTTTGTGGAATCACATCCCCTCATGGGGTCCTCACTGGAGGATGTGACCTCCTTCTAAGGTCAATCACTGCACGACAAAAATGAATATAATATGAAAAAGTCTGACTATACCCGCGAATTGTCTCGTTTCACTATTTGTTATGATAACTACAGGAAATAATAATCTGATTAGTAAGGTCTGATCTATTTTACACTTTTTAAGTGTCAGCAAGATGAGCAACTTGAAAGTCTTCAACAAAGCTATAAATCGGTTGGCCACTTATATGCATATAGTGTTCAGCTTGTATACACAAACGTTTAATGCAATACCAAGCTTACCGTAATAGCTTCTTGTGAGATTATTTTCAAGGCATTTCCAAGACTGTTTGTAAAAAGCAAACGTGCCGCGTTGACCTGCGCAGTAACAACGACAAGGAACGGCTGAATCCTTGACCGCGAAATATGAGGCGCAATAGTCGGGGCTTTCGGAACATTTTGGCTCCGGGATGGTGAAATAATCCTTGGCAAATATCCGATCAATTTTAAACAGTTGTGGCGAACTGAATCGAAAGCTTGAAAGCAACCAAACCACAACAATAAAATTTGCACGCAGAGCAAAACCCATTTCCGGGGATGGTTTTCCAGGGACGGAGTTTCGAGCTGTCGTCGCTGTGAGAACGCTCCAGATGTTCTTGTCGAAAGGCAATTGTCGACGAGTGATAAGGGCTTTCTCCTGTATCGCATCAACTCAAGTGAGCTTCATTTTATCGACATTTAGTCTTACTGTCATGCCGTAATCTTTTGAAATTTCAACAACATTATGGCTATTGTTTTAATCGCAGATTTTTTTGTGATATTGCCGCTGAGGCAAAGCTATATATATATATATAGCTACATTGCAGCCATTCTGGTTGACCATTTTTGAAGATTCAATTGACGTCATAGAAAAATTCTTTAATGAGAAAGCAGTTAAGAAGATATTGCACCTTGTGTACCAGTTTCTTCGCGAGTCAATTACTAGAGCCAAGAATCGCTTTTATTTTTATTTCAAAGTCTTTGATAAATTACTCGCTCCCAAAATGTTACCTCAATAGTCCTTTATCATCTGTATAAATGGATGCATTTTCGCTCTAATCGGGTTGAAAGCTACGGCACTTACGATATAGTGTGGAAAAGGAAAAGCTTTAATATCAAAGAGTGATAAAGGATTAACCATTCAAATTTCAGAGATTCGATAGAATTTTTAACCTACTTCAAAGTCCTCGAAGCAAGATTTTTCCTCTCTACTTCAATACATCATTGAGATAAGTATACTTTTGAGCATAGATCCCGAAGGAAAGATGACTTGAAGATTGTACAATTAAGTAAATATATAACTTATATGAATGATTTCCAAATTGCTGCATTAGTACCCTTTATACAATAACTGGCCTTATATAGCCTTCGATTAAAATGCATGAAATACAATGCATGCTGCCAAGGTAGGAAAGGTATGTTTCGATATATTTCTTGAATTACTCCACCCCCATCCATTTTTTTCCTTATATTAAACCGTCCAAACTCGACCGGAAAAACAGTGAGACAAGATCATATCACGTTTCAGCGGATTTTGAAATTTGCTAACTCAGAAAACTGTTTTACTGATGTGAGAAACTGATGGAATGTCCCTTCATAGGCTGTTTGCTATCGTGAAGTTAAAAAATGGGAGTGACATGAAATTTCAAACTTTAAATTTTATTCTGAAGCAATCACAATGGATAGTAATATTTCAATAGGAATTTCGAGAACTTTAAGCAAGTTTCACTACATCTAAAAATTGGTCTGTTCTCGTCGGTTTTTTTTTTTTTTTTTACATTATGCAGGGCATCTAGTTCAAATGATTCTTTCTATCGCTATCCAATGTACTGACCCAGGTAAGGGGCAAATTTCAATGCCCGCCCGGACAGGACCGACAGTTTCTTCCAAAATTCTATCTTTAATCAAAAGACTGAGAGAACCACTTAACCTATCTTAACCCTGACTTAACGTTAGCGTTTCAGTCGGCTCTTTAATGAGCTCGAATATTAGGGCGTTTAAGAAAAGAAGACGGCTACCGCAACGACAACGCCACAAGGCAAGAATGTAATTAGTAAAAAATAAACTAAACATAGTCATGCTCTAAAGTGCAGCACGAATTTCCGTGCGTTTCTTTGCCACACTCCACAAAACAACAACGTGAAATCACCATATTTTACTGAGGTTTTGACAACAACGTGAGCATATAACAATGAACCATTCATTTTCTATTTTACTTTAAAACCGTTTGTACCCATCCAATTACCAGATATATAGTTCTCCCGTATTGAGGCGCGGTGGCCTCATGGTGAGAGTGGTCCGGGTTCGGGTCCGGGTTCAGGTCCTGGCCGGTGACATGGTGTTGTGTTGTGTTGTGTTCTTGGGCACCCAGGTTGCCTCTCTCTCCACCAAGATGTATAAATGGGTACCGGCGAAATGCTGGGGGTAACCCTGCGATGGACTAACATCCCATCGAGGGGGGAGTAGAAATTCTCCTAGTCACTTCATGATACGGCAGAAACCGGAGATACGCACCGGCCTGATGGAACTTCTGGCTCGTAAGCAGAGACTTTCTCCCGTACTGTACATGGTGAAAAAGACAGAATGATAGCGCTGAGTTATATTTTGGGGTGACGTTTTCGTTGACGTTCCTGTTGAGCCTGCTTACACTCCCCTTCTATTCTATTAGTGGAACTAAGAGTCCACTAACTCTTGGTGGAAGTCAATGGTCTTCTCTTTAGCACCCCTGTCATCCCCTCCCTTTAAGAATGCTCTGTATTACGCGAACTTAAAGCCATAACTACACATGCATATCAGAAGAAGTCTAAAGTCCAAGCAGTATTATCAGCTACCCAGGATCGAAGGTACTAACCAACTGTCGACCCGCTCGTTTGTTTAATGTCACTTATTACTGAATGTTCACTCGTTTATTTACAAGAAGCTTCTTGTGGGTGATCTTTGTATGTTATCTTTCAGTAGCATTTAAAACATCCGAGAGAAGCTTTAAAATTCAAATAAGGTCTAAGTTAAACGCTACTGTTAATACTATAGCGTAAAACCGATCTACGGCATCATCAGGGAAAAGAAAAACGCTCTGCATGCGTTGGCAACTAATATATGCAAATGTAAAGTATACATGTGCGAAAAGCGTGCGTGAACTATGTAGAATTTGTAAAAGAAATGAGATGTAGAAATGACTACGAGTATGAAGAAAAAGAAGATGGCGATCTGCGCGTTAGACAATATTTCAATTTTAAAGCTCCTCATAGATGTTTGTGTCATCAAGAGAAGTTTAAATCACCGAAGAAATACTGACTGCAGTTTTTCAAATATCTGCAAGGGACGTGCGCAAGTTCTTTTATTTCTTTGGTTGGTAGCACTTATCACGAAAGACATGAAACGGGCAAGTGTTTTGTTTCCGCGGTCCTTTGTGCCGGTTGTTTGCTTATTGTGATGTCTGTGAAAAACACTTCATGAATTAAAAAATATGTTGATCGCGAGCAATACTCAACAGTCCAGATTTCCAGTTTCCCACAAGAACGTTTTGCTGTATGAATATTGCCGTTCTAACATTTTGGTTTAGAAGATTAAAGTTTGTGTTTCTTTTTTTGCCTTCTCTTTTTCATTGTCATTGTTAGCTATGTTAATTGCCTTGTTTAGTAGAAAATTTTATGCTTTTTTTTTATTTGAGAAAGATAACTTTCTTGCAAACGTTTCAATATTGACTGCAGCGGTTTTTGGATAGACTGAATTGATATTTTCCGTCACTAGCAATATCTGTATATAATTAATCTCGCTGGTTTACAATAACACAAAATGTTTTCTTGATTATCAGGAAGTTGAATCAACCAAGTGTAATATGATTAAATCAAGTATAATCAAATTATAAATTGTACATCATAAATATTCCAAAGACATCCTTCCGTTTGGTCATGACTAAAAAATTAGCGTAGACATATAGCATAAGAGGGATATTTATCCTGTTAGTTCATAATTAATTTCTTGACGGATTCAAGACTATAGATGGTTTTCACGTGACGTCACAGCGGCCATTTTGGCGTACTAGAACAATAGACATCCTCTCCCTTGGGGACTGAACTCTATTTTTATGCAAATTCTGCGCAAATATTTTCTATTGTTTTGTACACCAAAATGGCCGTCAAGTCACGTGAGTGAAAACCATCTATAGACTCATCTTGAAAAATGCTTTTAGTTTCTGTTTCGGTCGTAATTCACTGTTCATTGATTCTTCCTGCTCCATACATGACCATCTTTGCGCAGGTTTTGTATTCTGTTCCTGTGGTTGAAAAGTTTCACTTCTCGGAGATGTTCCTTTAACATGTTCGCCAGTAGAATTTTCAGACTGATCATTTTGACAGCTACCAGTTTTCGCAACCGAGTTTTCACAGATGAGAACAGAAGGACATATGGACATTTCTTCCAAAAGGTGGTCTGTGTTTTCCAAACATCCTATCTCCATGTCTTGAACTAATATGTCCCGCAACATGTATCTCTCTTTTCTTTCTTTATGAGGAACATCCTCGGTCTTGCTTGCTGGGGGTCCACTCGAATGGAGGACCTCACGCGGGTCACGTTCTGTCACCTCGCTCTGAGGTTCTCGGATGAGCAGTTTGGGTACTGAGTAACGGGACGCATACACCGCTGAGAAAAAAATGTAGGTTGCAGGTTCACTATGTTGTCACTGCTCGAAAAGCACACTCCCTACACTCCCTAACTGTCACCAAGGCAGATTGCTACACTATACCATGACAACTGTATCAACGACTAAAAGAATATCATTACCAAGAACATGCCACTTCTACATATTTGTGTCGCGGCGTTCTCGCAGATTGAAATATTCTTATATTAATTTTCCAGCAAAACTTACCTTTCTACCGAATCATATTCATTATCAGTGAACAAATTATTAACATCATGCAGTCGAGCACTAGAACAGGCTAGTTGAGAACGAAAACGAAGAGCAAGTGGAATACGAGTTCCCAATTGCGCATGCTTCCATTCACAGAGCTACTCCTTTTCATTTGGATTCGCATGATTAGTATACGTTCTCCTTCGTCGAATGCAACTAAAATGCGACAAGCAACTCAATTCTTCCAGATACGTGCACTTAACTTTACGGGCAAAAAGGTTGCAAACATGGCAGAGAGAAATATATTAATTGCATGCGGAATAATCCTTCATGTGTTTTAATATATCAATAGAAGTTTCGCTTTGTGTTCGTGCTATGTTTTTTAATTCAGATCGAAGTTAGGACACAATTTGTGTCATCATATCCTGTTTATTCGGCCCTCCTGTTCTCTAATAAAATAAGTCAATAATTTTATTCTTGGACCACCCTTAGATTGTGCTAATCTAGTCTTAATGAGATACCTGACTTAACTATTATTATTATTATTATTATTATTATTATTATTATTATTATTATTATTATTATTATATATAACATTAACTATCAATTATAATTATGTTGATTAATAATTAACCTAACTATAATTGTCCAATTGATAATTACCTCACCTTGTTCGGAGCTTTCAGCCAAGAGATCCCGATATCCTGAAGCATTTTCTGCAGGGGTGGTTTCTGCTGTGCATGTCAGGGCTGTACTTCCCTCGACTCTGCCAGGCGAACAAGCAAAGGGTTCGTCGTAAATAACCTCCGTTTTATGTGGTTCACTAACGCATGCGTGTAAGAAAATCTGTTCATCCCTTTGATAGATTGGATTTGTGACTGAGGGAGAATAAAGTATGTAATGTTCTTGGTTAACCCAAAAGAAACGATGTGGCAAAAGGACAAAACAAGCTACAAGTGCTACGAAAATGTTTTGTCGTTTGTGAGTTTACATAGCTATCAAATTAGTTCAGTGGCACTACACTTTGAAAATCGGCAAGGGGGCGCTTCACGCACTGCTTTTGTTCGAATTCACTAAAACACGACTGATTAGAGCGGTTTTCAATTGATTGTCAAAAGTAATTAGCGAATTGCTTTGGTTTATGATTAGTTCACTCAGTGATTGGTTCAAAGTTCTCGCGCCACGTTTTTAACCAATCAGAAGTGAAAGCAAAACCAATCGTGGCTCGCACGTGCACAATTTTCCCGCGCTTTGAGTCGGCTACGTGTAATTTCTTCGAGTTTTGATTGGTTTACCGGGTTGTCTCCGTCCTTTTTGATTGGCCAAAGTAATTACTTTGGTTTTGGTTTTACGGCACTCGATTGAAACTCGCTCTAATTATCCAAGATGGCGATCAACAAGCAGCAACACAGAGGCGAAAGCCCGAAAAGATATTTCTGGCCCGAAAAAAGAGGGACTGGGGATTTAAAAAAAGAAAGACAGATAGCATTTTATGACATATTACGGACAAGTTGCCATAAAGAGCTTTTTTACTGAGCAAATTATCACAGATCTCTCGGTTGCGTCCACCGGTGATTGGCAAATCATCTGCATGTGCCTAAGGCACCACACCTTTTATAGTGCGTCTTCGTGTTTAAATAGGGCGCTTAAGGCCGGTACACACGAGGGAGCCTAAAACATGCTCCCGAACCCGATTGGAGCATGGGAACTTTGAAAGTGAGTTCGCAATGAGTCGTGGCTGAAAAAAATAAGCCAATTTGATTGGCCAACTGGAGACACGTCATGTCACGGTAAGCAGATTTCAGTACACACCAGGGAGCTTGCTCCTGAAACAGACTCGTGCAACAGATTTGGCCCTGGAGCTTGCTCCCTCACATCAAACCAGTTTGATATGAGGGAGCAAAAGTTTTGTTGCGCAACATATTTTTTCGCTAGAAATCGTTGGTGCAGACGAGGGAGCTTTGCTTCGGGAGCGTGTTGCAGGAGCGTGCTGCGGGAGCAAAAGCTCCCTCGTGTGTACCGACCTTTAAGTACTCAATTCCATCAAAACTGTGGCCTTTTCCTATCCAATGCGATCAAAAGCTTGAAAGTGATGCGTATCTGGTGATTTTACGTTATTGATGTCCGTAGATTAAACACTTGGTACGATAGCTTCATAAAAGTGAAGCACCCCTGAGACATTTTACTTGCATGGTATAATCAAATTCAACTAGAAGCAGTGCATTGGGTTAAGGAAAAAAACCGAAGAGAGAACAGTCAAATGAAAGCTACTAACAAGTATCTAACTATACTGGATTTGCTCGCATGGTTTTGCTAAGTCTGTGCATGAAATCCTAAGGAGCAACCGTTCATTAATATGGTAATTGTGTTACCCTCGTAGAATAAATGGTACTCTTATGATGCAACGTGGCACGAAACTTGCAAGGTAAAAGTCTAAGCGAGCTCAATGCGACTATTAACAATGACTACATTTGAAAGTACAGTTCTTAGCTGATGTTACAATAGGGTTCGAGGGAAGTTTTAGTATGAACTCCAATAAGAATATATAGAATCAAGTATAATACCTGCTGAATTCCTATTTAATACGTTTACATTGGCTCCATTTCGTCTCTCAACGAACTCGTAACTGGAAACATTTTCAGTTTCACTAACGTGATAGGTCGCTTCCTGCAAGAGAAATGGATAGATCAAAACTGGTACAAGAAGGTTATGTTACAAGTTAACTCATGGAGCAGGTGTAGACGCGGCTGGCAAGGTTACTTTTTTTTCGAATGTTGAGAGACTCTTTATTACACAATAAAGGGAAATAACGTGTGTGTTAAAATCGAGCTTGGTCGTCGAAAAGGCAGGTTTGTTTTAATGTGACACTATTAGGAAGATTTACTGTTTTTAATTCAAATGGATAGCGCTTTATTTAATTGAGACAAAAAATTGATTCTCCTGACAGCGAAAGAAAACACCATTTCCAAGTTTGAAAAACAAAAAGTTGCCCTTTTTAATTACTTGTAAATCTCACCTCTAATCCTCGTATAAGCGGACGGCAAAGAAAATTCTCATCTTTGGTGTTACGTTTGGTAAAATTAAAAGCTAGGAAGTCTCGACCTGCGATGGAATATGTGGCCCATCAAGTTTCAAGTTTCCATCACTGCCTATGTTAACTAATCTTTATGGTCGCGCATTGTGACCGAACTTCGCAGAAACAAAGATCATCATAGATAAAGCCGTACATTCCAGTCCACCAAAATGACAAGCACAGCCATAGCGTTGAACCGACAATAACCTGGAACAGCCTTAGAGTTTGTGCACGTGATCAAAACGGAAACTGAAGCTTATCAATTCCTCCCCCTACTGGGGCAAATAAAGTTACCTCAAGATCACGACAAAGAAAGTCTATTGTGTCCCTATTTAAAACAAGACGAAGTTGTGAAACGTACCTCACTAAGAGAATGATCGTTTCCTGTAAGAAAGAAAAGAAAATTGCTTATGTAAAGGCCATGTTACACGAGGCAACTTTTCTTGCAACTCGCATCGCAACAAACGTTGCGTTGCAAGTTGCGAGAAAAAATTCACGTGTAACACCCCATTTTGCAACTGCAATTGTTGCGTTGCGAGTTGCGAGAAAAGTAGAACGACCCTCTACTTTTCGCAACGTTACGAGACAAGTTGCTTGCGTGTGACATCCCCTCTGCAACTCGAAACGCACTTTTGTCAGAATGGGCCAATCAGAGCTCATCTTTCGGCGACTTAGCGCGTCCGCCATCTTGTTTGTTATTGTACGCGTTGCAAGTTGCGAAAGAAGTTTCCAACGTGTAACATACCCTCTGCAACTTGAAAGGTTTTTTATTCGTCATCGTTGCGTTGCGAGTTGCAAGATTTCCAGTTAATTTCGCGAGCTTGAGACCATTTCTTGTCAAGGAATTCTTTTAAGGATTTCTGCGCAAGCGCAGATTCGGTTTTTTTTACTCTTTCTGTAAATCAATTATTTAAGGACACGTGTTTGTTTCAGTTAAGACTGAAGCTTAATATCTCTAAAATCACTAAAAAGGCTTATAGTGTAACAGAAACAGCCATAAATCAAAAGGACTTTGCCAAGTGCTGGAACGTGTATAGAAGTAGATGAGGTTTATCATAAAAATTTATCGGAAAAAAACATGATCTCACCTTCAGCGTTTCGATCAGCTCCAACACGACTGAAAAAAATAAGGAGGAGTGAATAGCGAAATAAATCTACTGTGAAAACAAGAGGGTGGAAAATGAAAACTTTGTATCAACTGGATTGATAAATCAGGTCATTTGGCCATTGCAAAAGAATTAATCGCGCGCATCTGTCGGTGATTTCAGTAACGTCCATCTTTTTTTTCAATCCTTGTGATAGCCATTGATTTAAATACCATTTAAAAAGTCCTGTCAGAGGAAATGAAGAGCGAGTGAACAACGCATTGTAGATTCCTATTCATACCTTTGACTTTTAAAGAAGAGGGAACTAATATTGCAATAAATGAAAACTTTGAAAGCGTGTTTTTCTCCAGTGGCATACAGAAAGAGAAATTTCGTATCTCCGCGCGGCCATCTAATATCCTCTATATATAGAATGAGATGAAGTGGTCTTCACCGATTCACCGTATATCCAAAAAAATATTCTCGACCTCACACAACGAGGAAAGGGGAATTTATCTGATCTTACCGTTTAATTAGTCTAGTAGTTTCATTCATTCGCCATAATTCATGGAGAGGCAGGGGAGAGGAACAGAACTTTCGTCCCAATTGACACCTAACCCAAAATCCATAGATCAGACCACAGCACCGGGAACCTACTCTTCTCGAATAGTGTGTGGGTTCTTTAATGTCCCACAGAATTTATACCCAAGGGTTATGAGACGGGACCTCCGGCTTATAGTCCTTATCTGAGAAGACTTGAAAGTGGCAGCACTTTCTCCTCAGTTATTAAAAGACCCTGAGTGTTCATCCGGCCGGAGTTGAACTCACGACCTCCCGTGTGACATCCCGATGCCCAACCAACTGAGCCACTGGTGCGCGATTACTGTTATTACAAGTCCAGACGGGAGACGGACAAAAGACTCGGCCCAAGCCTTGAGTAAAAAAAAAGCATTATTGTCAACCACATTGGGATGATAGAACTATTCTACCTGGTGAAGCTGAACACTTGTTAATGCATATCGAATGCGACAAGAGGCCCCTCCGCCCATACACAACACGTGGACTGTGTTATGTTTCACAAACGATAGCAGATAATCTCTCAAAAGAGTTTCAGCTGATATTTTGACTTAACTCTAACGAAATGTTAACTTTTGACTTTATTAGCTCTACTTTATATATCATGAACTGCAAGGTTTCTGTCTTCCTTTTGTTGGCCATTAATGATTTCATTTCCGGTGGCGCGCGCGTCTAGTGCGTGCAAACAGGTGTACTGGAAAGCAAATGAAATAACAAACACAATAGCTCACATGTTTCTCATTTTCTTTGCAAGGTACATCAGCATGACAACAAGTAAAACAAGAAGTACTCCCGCAATGATTCCTGGGATTACACCCTGGAGAAGAATTCGGGCCATTGTAACAGGACGAGGCTTTGGAGTGGAGGTCTGCCGATAAAACGAGGTGACAATATAACATAAGCGCTTTCATCAAAGTTTTGTCTGAAGGTTGAGAGTAAAATTACCAGACTACTCAGAAGCGTTCTTTTGAGTAATTACATCTCGGAAACAAAGACGTCGAAAATGAAATATTACGTTGAATGTTTAAACTTCGCTTTCCAAACATTTTGGTGGAAAAAATGGCGTTAATTTCCTGTTTTTATTTAATTGTCTCCATCCCATTTGGCGGCCATCTTGGTTGATAAGCGATTTCAGACACAATAAGTGCTCAATAACTGAGCTGTTCGCTTTCAAGGGCATCCTACTTAAGAGTGCTTATATTCTATAAATACTTACGTAACCGGTATATTTGAAGTAGTAATAAAACCATTTTATTGGAGAATGTAACAAAACCTTGCAGTCACGAAAAAATGTTATGGGACGTTGTAGCTTCGCGGACCGCTTTCTCTTTTAAACCTTAAAACTAAAGAGATTTTCTTTGCGTTGTTTAAAACTTGCAGATAATATTTCAACGTTCAATTCTGTGGACAAATCACAAAGAGGCGGAACTTAAATTAAAAATATATACACGTCGTTTCAAGTATCTTTTAATAGTTTTAAGACCCGATTTTGGAAGGTCACGGAAGAACACAGTAAATGTTAAAAGAATAAATATTGAATTTAAGGAATGTTATCTTACCTCCTTCGCGTTTCGGTTCGCGTTATCCGATGTGTCGTTCGTTCCCGCACTGGCCATGGCAGACACGGAGTAAGATGTTACTACAGTATTGGTTAGCAGCCTTTCAAATCCGTGAGAACTGAGCGTGTTGCTTTGCAATGTTGTCAATTTGTCGTAGCAAAGACCGACATTTCCAAAGACTTTTGTTGACGCTGTACGCGGAAACACGGTCAACTTTTGTTTTGTAGATATTCCGGCGTTTCCTTTCGATAGAGAGATGGTGGGAAAGTGCACGATCTGAGTTGCCTTAAATGAAGGAGTGGACGGAATCACAGGTTGTTTATTTGAAGGGATTGTGACAGTTTGAGCCTGAGAGGAGATTACTTGACTTAAATCTTTTTGGTGAAATCGGCCTGAAAGGATAAAAATAAAACCGAGGTGGTTACTGTTCTAAAATATAACAGAAGCAAGCAGCTCAACGATCCAATCGCAATTCGAAATAATTCTTAAAGCAAGAGAAACACGCCCGTGAAATTTTCAAATAAAAATCAATCAATTAATTTTATTTAAAGAATGATAATTAAAGAATAATCATTAAAAACCTCCCTCGGACTTCAGAGCCTGTTTTACTACCAGCTTCGTTAAGATAGTATCTTCATTATCAGAGCTTAGAGTTGAGTTTAAAATTCGCATCCCTTGGTAACTTTTTGTCTAACAGTCACGCCATCTCAAATCAGTTGTGATATGAATTGTCTTCTAAATAACTAGATCAGATCACTTTGGGTTTACGAACCAGAGGACGTTGTCCGTAAAAATCCCTAAGCCTCTTGATTGCAAATATGGCGGGCCGGTGTTTCTTACATACATAATCTTAATCGACACTCAAACAATATAGAACGACTTACAACTCACGGTTCCCTTAAGTTTAAACAACAAGCAGGGTTTTCCGCTTGGCGGCTGGCAAGTCAAACCAAGCTTGATCACTCTCCCGTTTAGAAATGGCGATGAATTTGAATCATTTACCTTGGAACAAGAATATAAAAATTATTTTCACTTTAAGAGATTCGTTGTCCGCTGATAATTTACGGTGAAACAAGTATTTGATGATAGACTCAGTTTCGCTTTCGAAGAAAGATAGTTGTTATCACTGTGCGCATAAAAATATTATACGCGGTAAGGACTACCAATATTTCAGCGGTTTTCAACGTGTGCCGGAAAACGAAAGCGGACGTCATTACTTCGACCAATCAGAACCGACGCAGATAATCAATCGAACCTGGCGTTAGGCGCGGGAATATTTTTTTGCCTCTGATTGGCTGCGACTTTGGCGAGAGACTTTGAAGCCGATAATCGAACGTTGTCGTGCCAACTAAACAATTACAAAATGTCAACTTACCTTTAAAACGTGAACGTTCCAATTCCGTTGAATTAAACTGAGTTTCTTTATTAAAGACACTTCATCAATTTGTCGCCATATTCCACAGTCCAGGTATGACGAGGAGGTCGTATTTATAGAGCAATTTGCACCAGGAAGTGTGATCACCTGCCTTTCTCCTTCTGTCAGTATTCTTACAGGATCTTCGTTGCTCTCTTCGGTAAAGTAAAGTCCGCAGTCTGGCGACGTTTCAAAAGATAGAGCTTATTAATCCCTCACCGGCCGAAACCGAAACAAACGAGTTACTGGCAAGAGAGAAAAGCGCTTAATTTCCAAAGGTATTTAGCTTCGGTCAAAACCATGACAGCCATCACGTGACTAGGACACTTCCTAACAAAACTATATCTAAATGACTGACTCATAGAGCAAAACCATTCATGTGACGACTCGTTTTCATTCCTAGCTGCAATAGGGTGTCTTACATTTTTCAGACAATTCGGAAAACTACACAAACAATACCATCCTGTGGCGAGTCTTCGGTAATGTTAGCGCAACAAAACAATAATGCTATCTGTTAAATGCAGGTTAATTAAATGTGAAAAAGGAATCGTGCTACTCGATCCCACGCATTTGAGTTCATTTAACTCATTTTTCAAAAAATAAAAAAAGTAAACATGAAATCACCAATTCCAAATGTTTTGACGCCAACATCAGCATTCGACAGAGAATTTCTCATTCGCCATAATTAATTTTGAAACATTTGGTATCGATTCAGTTCATGTAGGTTAAATACCTCGCCCACATTGTGTAAGGTGAATAAATATTATCCAAATGTATTAGTTATTGAACAGAAAACGCACGAAACGAGTACAAACATTCCACGATATTGTACAGTTGGTTATTTGTACACTTGGTTATCGTACAGTAGAGAACCGGTTTGACTAATCTGTCACACTTTCTCGGTTGTTTACAATTCATTTGCTAAAAATTTATTGCAAAAAGGTTGGATAATAATCAACTTATTAGATGGCGTGTAGTATCGCTGAGTATGTCTACTCGTTGTTTGTATTTTGACTTGCCCTAGCGGGGTCGTTAAAATACAGCGCGACTCGTAAAAAAACTCATCGATACTACATACCAAAACATCTAATAAGATATATTTAGATTGATTAGTACATACTACAACAGTGGATAGCTTTGAAGGTGATCTCTGATTGGCCAATCAAACTCCGAATATCCTTTGTTATGCACCTCCGAGCGACTCGCGTCGGATTTACGCCCGAAAATATTGTAATCGTGTACTGGAAAAAGAGTTAAAATTATCTTTGTGTGCTATATTATCTGGTAAATATCCACCAGTACTAGTAGCCAACTCCACTTCGGTGAATAGATGCTAAATATTCGTGAAATATTTTGCCATAACCGTTTCTTTATCTTCATATCTTACATTCAATAAGAGTAGTTCCTGGAAAAGGCTGATGTGGTTGCAGGCTCGAAGTACACGTTTTCATACCGAAACTGTTACAATCTCTGTGAAATGGGCACACTAGCTATAATTTGCTTATGGGCTTGTGCTTTGGGATAAAATGCGCAAATGTGAAAGTCTGCCTTGAAACGATGTCCACGCTGCCTCAGGGCCCTCGCGTACCAACTTTACTAAATG
>JALIRR010001626.1:52500-69894 GCA_023091755.1 Montipora sp. Colony 1 RG-2022
TTTGCTGGAGAATTCAGGGCAGACGACTACACCGGGAATTCCGTGCACCGATCTTTTTTAATAGCGTCTTTAACGCCTACAGGGCGAGATGAGGCTTATGGTTTACTGTCCTTATCCGAAAAGACTTAAAAGTCTTAGACTAGAAATTTTACAGATGTTAGAGCGGTTTTCGATTCACTGTCGAAAGTAGTTAGTGCATTGGTTTGGTTTATGATTACTTCACTCAGTGATTGGTTCAAAGTTCTCGCACCACTTTTTCAACCAATCAGAAGTGACACCAAAACCAACCGTCCAAATCTCGGGGGTTTTTCGGAGTAGTGCCGTAGACTCTGACAACACATATAGAGGTGTCTGTGGTGTTTTGTCTTCGCATTTGCGCCAATCTCTAATATACAGAGGGCCTTGCGTCTAAAGATTACTGTAGTTTTCTTTTCCTTGTTACCGGTTTTAACTTGAAGTCACCGAGACATTGTTGGTGTCCCGAACTTGTCCTCCAATAATAGGCCTTGCGGTAGACATATATGTTTCGGACCCTGAGCCTCGAGTTGAAATGTTTGGGAACGAGTTTCGGTGCGCAAAAACAAAAGTTTTCCCTCGGGACACAATCCCTCGGGACACAATATGGCCATCGTGTGATTAAGGGATATTGAACTATGTCACTGTCAACTATTGTTATGCAGGGTGAGGGTTTCTAATCATACCTGATCACGTGATTCAAGAACCTGGTAATGCAGGTTTTTTCCACTGACTTTGTTTCCTTGCTTTTACAACC
The DNA here is from genome assembly GCA_023091755.1 of Montipora sp. Colony 1 RG-2022. Taxonomy (NCBI): domain Eukaryota; kingdom Metazoa; phylum Cnidaria; class Anthozoa; order Scleractinia; family Acroporidae; genus Montipora; species Montipora sp. Colony 1 RG-2022. Next base: position 53,273 of record JALIRR010001626.1, read on the forward strand.
AATCACCAGGACGTACATTAAGTTTAAATACTACGTGCAAAATATACTTTTTGTCCTGCGTTGACTAAATCATGGAAACAACAAAGACCACGCTGTCCGTGCCATTGAACCGCGGGAAAATCGTCGAAACACCACTCGTGCCAAAGGTGTTCATGTGACGTTTGACTTTACATATATTGTCATAAAAAATAATTCATTTCGCGGCCTACCATGCCCATATTAATCAATGATTTTAAAATTGCTGTCTGTCTTTGGTGGAAATATGAAAACTGGGACTGTATTTTTCTGTGTTGTAAGGAGCGGCAAACAAGGTTGGAAATTGCAATAAACTTCGACGACTACGAGAAAAGGTAGGATAAACCTGTTGCATTGAATATACGAAACGACATCGTCTCATTTACGTAGGCTACACTATTTGCCCGATGCCATCTGTCCATTTGACAAGAAAAGAGAAGAATTTTCGTTTAGATCCTTAAATAAGAGTTATACGTCGCACTGATATATTCTCGCGCAAGCGCAAAAAATTCGATCGAGAATTTTAAGTTGGACCTCAGCTATGTTTATTCGGGACAAGTATTTAGTTTGAGCGTTATGGTCGCCATGTTGAATGACACAAAAAACTGATCTCTTACCAGTTCTGCGCGCATTACGTATTCGTTCTTCATGAGGCCGGTTTCCAACCACCCTCTAAGGACACATATAACAAAGGTGAAGTTTCTAAATGCTACATGAAGAACAAAAGATGCTAATGTGTGTCATCCAACATGGCGGCCATGACATAACATGCCAACGAAATGCCATGGGGCCGGTTTCTCGAACCCTGATTAGCGATTTTGTGCAGCCTATATGTTTCCATGGTGTTTCAGGCTGGTTATAGCGCTCACCATGCTTCGAGCAACCCGGGCCTAAAGATTAATATTAAAACAACTTCTCCTCGAAGAATTATAAACTACTCTTAGGCAAACTATTAGGGGGCTTAAGCATAAGATGTTTTTCCTATGTCCAGAAATACCAATAATTAGATGCAGGCCCAATTTTGTCATCCAACAAGAAGTGTGTTAAGTCTAACCTTTGCTACCTATTTCTAAAAATAAGGGAAGGGTAAAAGTTAGCGTTATTTTTAGCTCAGGGTAAATTCAGCTGTTTATCTTCACTTGAGGACCAGCATTCGGGAGACAAGTTGTGACGATAAAAGGCCTTATGCATGATGACGTCATATGCTCAAAAGTTCACCACCAAGCCTCGCTTTCACAAAATTATTCACATTCTCTGAACATGCAATACTGTTCGCACGTGGGTATGCTTTTGGATTCAGCCCAAGCTAAAATTTTGATTTTCGAATTCGAGGCTTGGTGGTGAAATCAGCTAGTCAGACGTCATCACGCATAAGGTCTATTGTCTGAATTCCAAGACACGAGTGATCAAGTAACAGTGATCAAATAACATACATTTTCTTTGTGGTGGGGTTGCACGGGGGCGGGGAGTCGGGGGAGGGGGGTTCACTCTTAAGGGAATTTCTTTCGTCCCACTTCTGGATTTTTCAGATCCGCTATGGCTTAGTCACATTAGGGCCGTTTATACCAGAGAAAATAAGCCCCGGCTTACATAAGACGCGAACACCCCGTATAAATGGTACAAAATCTACGTTCACGGCTTTCTCGAGCCACGGCCTATCCTGGCCTTGGAGTTTATACTTGTATAAATAGTTCCTTTCGCGTATTATGTACGCTGCGTAAACGTGTAAACGGCCCTATTGAGACAACTGCAGTACAAGGAAATTACTTCGATTATCGGACCCCCTTCCTTGTTACCGAGCAATCAAAAGTCACTCTATGTAGTACAATTGGCGAAACGGGGAGTTGTTAAAACCCTGCTGAGTCATTATATTTTATATCTATTTAATTATAAGAGTGTGTCTCCGTTAAACTAACGGAGATTAAACATTTTCGTTTTCGCGCCAGGTATGAAAAAGAATGGACCTAGGTTTACCGAAAACAAACTTAACTGACGGATGATCTCTTTTTTTTCAGCTCAAACAGAGAGCTGAAAATGGAATGGACCAGCAAAGAGGACCACAGATTTGTTATGATACAGGTTTAGATTTTTAAGAAGTATCTTCTCACAATCACAGACAAACATCATTTGAGTGTTAGTTTTGTTTTTGCCACCGATTGCAAATCATGTGACGATACCAAGGAGATTGTTACGCACTTATGAGTTAATTCATTTACGTAGTTGTATTTATTTCTTTTTGCCTAAAGAAACAAGTTTTTGCAACCCAATCAGAGCCGATGAAAATATTTTTTGAAGAATTGATAAAAATAAGTAGCATTAGAACTGCAACCGTTGGCAAAATGTGAAACACCACTTTAAAATGCTCATTCCCTAATTATCATCTGTGTGATAGAAGATTAAAATCTCCCTACTCCCCCCCCCCCCCCAATCTAATGTTTGTTTAGAAACGGCCAAAGGTTTGCACTGTATTTGCACCACATTATCAACATTGGTATGGTGGAGGGGGGGGGGGGGTTGCTAGTGCATATCAAATTATGCTTAAGGCGGAATTTTTCCCGAGAACTTTGTCCAAGATAGTGACGTGGTTGACAACTGCGCATCTTTGATTTTCTCTGTGCAGATCATATTGCTCTACTCTTGTTCACTGAAAGAGTATATGCGGATATATTCAATTTTGTAAGAGAATACTCTGCACACATTGTCGCTTGAGTTTTTTGTGAGCACCTGATATGTAAGCGAATGAGGCCTATTGTCGATTGTTTCCTCTGCTTGTGATCTGCACAAAGGTTGGGTAGTGATTAGAGCCAGAAAACCTGTTTATTACGCTTCCAATCACAGATCGTTGGGATCTCTGAAACTGTAGTAAAGCTTCCGCCATCTTGGTTTGTGTTGGCCGAGCGCAATCTGGAAAGATCGCCAAATGCATTCCTCTTAGACTTTATCTTTCCTAGAATCAGCCAACCAAAAGAAACGTGCGCGCGTAAAACCAATCTTACACTCCTTTCAGATTTCGCTTTCCTTTACAAACTTAGATGACAGCTACATTTGATATTCATAAGTTCAAAGGGACTGTGAAAAGTGTACGGAAATTTAGGATCTCTATTATTTTGTTCACGAGGTGTTTTGCGTCTTCCTGCATTTTACTGATTGTTTTGCACCTATAAATTAAGAGCTTCAAGAGCACCCAAGCAGTTTAATGCTGACGTTACCGAAGCAATAATCTCTGAAGCAACTGGAAAGATCAGATGATTAACTGATTAACTGTATAAACATATTACATATATATTTTCTTGATTTTCGACTATTATATATACGAAAATGACTCGATGCTCTTCCTAATATGCATACGTGTTTGGAGCCTGTTTCTTTTTTTGACCCCAAAGGTAAAAAGTTCGATAGAAGCCAAGTTGGAAAACTGTTTAGTAGCATCTAGTTTTAAAATGTTTCTTAGGCCTTTGAAGAAATCAGTAGAGAATCAAACTTAGGAACTGGTTAACAGATGCGACAGGTGCAATCGCGTAAGGAACCTAGGTAAATTCTGTAAACTTTGATTATTAATGCCTTTCGTTAAGACAAAGGCCTTAATCAACAAGTTAGAGCGTCCATAGACCTCTTTCATAGTGGCGGCCTAATAAAATATTTTTGTGTTTTAATGCTAATAAGCCTTTCTAGCCTCGCTAGCTACGAAGGGACATTTTCAAAATAATATTTGTTTCAAAATGAGGGCAGTAGGTCTAATTGACATAAATACAAAAGAATGTAAAAGTGGTCGCCATTTATGAAAGTGGTCTATGGTCCTTGTGCTTTTGCGTCGTAGGTGTAAACGATTGAGCCTTAAGAGATACCTTGTTTTGTCAAATATGAGATTTCCACTAACATCCTTTTTTGACGCTTCCCCTTATGGCAGACGACGAGCGATTAAATCATTTTAAGGGGGCTTTCCACAAGCGCCAAAAGCGCCAAGCACCTAAAATATTTGCTCTCTATTGTTGTTGGAAGAAATGCTGCGCAAAGCTTGCCATTTTTTTGCGACTCAAGTCTAAGGCCAAGATACTTGTCCTTGAAGAATGCGTAAATCATGGAGGAGGTTTTTGTGTTGTTCGACGGAATTAAGGTTGCGGCAAGTATAGATTCGCCCACCTGAGGCCTTTGACTTTGATTTGTTGAACTGACCACACAATCCAAACTTTTGTGCCCTTTGCCAATAATATTAGAGAGTTCAAGCAAGAGACGTTTTTGCGACGCGGACTGAAACAAAAAGTGAGCTGTTTTCCCTTTAACTTGTCCTCACACAACCACATTTAAATGGCTAAGCATCGTTTCTCCCACTCTGCGAGCAGAGCATTTCTAAAACTCACCAGCAGGCGAGCAAAAGAGGCCGCTCTGCAGAAATCATGTCAAGTCTTTTAAGTCGCCGCATCCCAAATTCTGGGCTAGTTAATCCAGTCAAACCGGTTTAGGCAGCGGGTGCATCATATTTTTGAAAAGGTGAAGGTCAAAATCTAGTCTTAAAAAAAGTGAGCTGTGTGCCACCGCGCACCAGTGGCTCAATTGGTTGAGCACCAGGCTGTCACGCGGGTGGTCGCGAGTTCAATTCCGCCGGACCAACACTCAGGGTCTTTAAATAACTGAGGAGAAAGTGCTGCCTTTGTAACTACATCTACAAATGGTTAGACTTTCAAGTCTTCTCGGATAAGGACGATAAGCCGGAGGTCCCGTCTCACAACCCTTCAATGTTCATAATCCTGTGGGACGTAAAAGAACCCACACACTTGTCGCAAAGAGTAGGGCATGTAGTTCCCGGTGTTGTGGTCTGTCTTCTGTGGTGTATCATGGTTGGGAGGTTAAAAAGAGGGGCCACAGTAATTGGCGCAAGCTGTTGCGGCGCTCTGCCAGCTTGACTGGCAAAGTTAATAAAATAGTACGAAAATCAATATAGCATCTGGGAGTGCGATCGAGACTTGGCCTGGGTTTGAAACTGTATCCAAGCAACGGCTTGCGCATACTCAATAAAGACTTCACACGATTTCTGCAGAATCCTTTCTTTCTCTTGGAGTTAAGAAAGGCTCTGCTGTCAGGGTGCGCTTCTCCATTAGAGATGATTAGTTTTGAAATCTGGGAGACACTGAATGTTCACTTCCGGTTGCCGCATGCTACGGCCAACAAATAGCGTAACTGTAGGGTCCTTCTTAGGCAATCTGATTTTACCGATCCACCAACTGGACTCTGCATGTTTAAGAAAAGGGGCAATGTCATGGTGGCGAAGAAAATCACTTAGGAAAGGGCAATTATAACCAATAGAATAAAAAATAGTCTATATACTTTCAATAGAATTTATAATAAAAGAACTTCACAATTTTACAAAGCTGATTTCTTATATGAGGCGATGTTTATTCATGTATCTTAACTTGATATAACATGAAAAAATAAATGAAATAAAAACGACACAAATTCGATGTCCTTGTTATTTATTCCCTTCACACCCCTGAAAATGTCGTAATGCCTTTCCACGGGCGTCTTGATCTAGAGCGTCTATGCCTAGAAGGAAAGACATAGATATATCTAATTAAAAGTCAGGAAACTAGTATGTTCTGTGGAAAATAAAATATTATTGAAAGTAATCTGAAGTCTTGCTCCCGTATTTTCACCTAAAACCTATCAGCAGAGCATTTCTCAAAGCACCGGACTAAAGATTAAAATTCTATAAGGAATGACTATCATAATTTTTGCAGTTATCAACGCAGATGTCTAGATGGCACAGTTGGTAGTGTGCTAGACTATGGTGCGAGAGATCTCAGGTTCGAAGCTGCGGGAGTTCAAGGCCTTTGACATTAGGGTAAAAATGGGTTGACAAGTAGGCAAACAGTCAGAATAGATAGGTAAATAAATAACGGGAACCACGATAAAAGTAAGTGCTAGTAGGTAAAAGGAAACCACGATAAAGGCACGTGCTAGTAAGTAGAAAGAGGGGGGAGTTAATAGCAGAAGGGAAGGGGATAGCTGATGATAAGGATAGTAGAGAGAAGGAAGCGTGAAAAGGAGAAAGAGTGGACAGGAAATGAGGGGGGAGAAGATAGCGACATTTTTTTTTTTTTTTTTTTTTTGGCGCATTATTCAATAATTTTTTTTTTAACGTGGCGGAAAGCTCATTCAACCAATTAGCTGGCAGGATTCAGGTCACGTGACAGAAACTGACCAATCACAATTTTTGTTTATTCCGCAAACTGACCACGGTCATCCACCATTGTAAAATTCCAAAACTTCTCGCTCTATGATTGGTCGGTTTTGGTCACGTGACCAAATTCTTGCCATCCGATTGGCTGAAATTGCTTTCCGCTCAATAAACGATGAAAATACATAATAAACAATGAAAATGCCATTTAAAAGGTCCAAATAGTGTTGCTCGCTGGTTTCCATTTGGGGTCATCAAAGATTCTTAACGTTGCTCCATCCAGATATTTCTTCTTCAGCATTTCACTACCTGTTCGGTGCAATTTCTGAAAGCGACAATTTCATCTTGAATTCAAAGGAAAACAAAGAAAGGTAAAATTTAATTTACTACCACCGAAAACTATAATAAATTATCACAATAATAAATTGATTGTTATTATTTCAATGTTTTGTTTTGCAAGTTACTGAATGCTATTAGTCGTAATTATTTCACAAAACATATCCTTATCCTGAGGTCATGAAGTCAGAAAACGGCCAACACGAAACAATTTTTTCAGATGTTTTAGTCGCTCACATTGCTAAAGCAGAGGATTGATCGATTAAAATTACTTTATGTGATGAATTCTTTGATTGCACTCACGTGATAAGACGGCCATGTTGGTGCCAAAACAATAGAAAAATGTAGGTCACGTTTTGCATAATAATAGAGTCAAATTCCCAAAAGACTTTTCTGCTATTGTTCTGTAAACCAACATGGCTGCCGTGACGTCATTTGCAATCAAAGAATTCTTGAATATATAAGCAATGTAGATAAACTCATAACAATGGCCTGTACACAGGCGCAGATCGAGTCAATAAACAATATTAATAAAACAATGGCTGGATATTGTCTCGATCTAGTGTATTGCTTTTGTTTTGGCGAACCATTCAATTGTCTTCACTTGAATTTATTCTACTTTGCCAGTTAAATTTTTAAGTTGCTGGAACGGTATAGAGCATTCATAGAACATACCTCCAAACTCATCCCAAGTCTTGTTGAATTAAACTGGTGATTCCACTTGTGTTCGTCCATTTGACTGAATAAAACCTCTTGCGTGATGCGTTTTTCCATCACGTGACCAGTAGCCATGTATGGGTTTTCTTTAACAAAAAAAAAAAAAATACATTAAAAAGAGTTTAATTCCCAAAGAACTTCTTCTCTTTCAATATGACCTTTGTTTTCTTCTTTTTTTTCTCCAACTTGTCTGGCATGATGTCGACATTGTAGCAAATTCTTTAGAATTTTGCATAGTCAAGGGAGTCGAGCAGGGATTGATAAAAGCATGAAGACCCAAAGAACCTTTTTATCGCTGCCAAAAGCTATAACATAAACAGTGTTGACCGGTCTATGTGACAATAACACAACGATTCTTATTCAACAGAGTGACACAAAACGGCATCCATTGTTTGTAAGTTGTTGAATTTTGCATTGTTTCTTTAATAACTGTTCACTATTGTTAAAGCGATTTCTGTTCCATTGGAGTGTATACATATTAAAACACGGGTGCCACGTTGGATAATCAAAACAAAGAAATGACTGACAAATCGCCAAATAGGGACGCGAGATGAGGCTAGTTAGCATATAGACAAAGAAATATTGTAACTGACCGCAATCGGCACGATGCGTAACGAAAGACTCAACAATTGAGACCTCAACAATAACAATAGCACATATGACGTTACTTAACGTTCTAACCTTGAACCCAAACTCCTTCCCTTTTCGTATCTTGCCGAAAGGTAAAGAGAGAGAGCCTGGGGGTAAGGAACCGCTTTGAGGCCCAAACTAGTCCGATGGGAATAGAAGTAAATAACGTCTTAAGTCGCCGTTAAAAACATTGCTGCTGAACAAGAGCAAAACAAGAACCCTAAAGAAATGACACAATTGTACATGACCATTCTAAGCTGTATTTCTCACCTGCAGAAACGTTGAATCTTTCTTCCCTTCTCGTGATGATCAAACTTCTGAAAAACCAAAGATGAATGATCAGCGAGCCCGTAATTCCGTTCTTGTGTTCTAGTTTTCGTGCTTCGCTCAAAAAAAGCGTGCGCAAACAGCATAATGTAAATCAATGACATAATTGCTTGTGATTGGTTCCAAACTTGCGTTGCATTATTCATGAAAAATTCCTGAATTTGCCAGAATCTGCTTCCTTCTTGTCTTGTGAAGAGGTCTCCGAGATACGCCATTTAATTTTAACTTTGAAGCGCGAAGGCGACTGCTTGAGAGAGAATTGGTGCAAAAGACAGCTTTGGAAAGAAGGAAGGATTCTTTACCTTTAAAGTCAAGGTAAGCTTCGTCGACACTGAAACTTTTCTTTCGCTGTTTTGCGATAAAAACGCTAAGCAAACAAATCTTATGAGTGTTCGCACGTGCTCCAGTCTCCTCGTTAGATTTTAAATTCAATTGCAAAGGAAATTTAAGTTTTGCCAACATTCAAAAGAAATACGTATTTGCAAATAAAAGTGCTTCAAGGTCTTCTCCCTTTAAATTCAATTATTTTCTTCTTGACTAAGCGCATTGCAGCATAAATTTTAAGTCTCTCAGGACGAGAAATTTTGCGGTTGAAAATCACGTTCGCTGACAAAGCGACATAAAAAAACAAGCATACACAAGCAAAAATCGTGTGGTAGTTTTGATGGAATGTTTAAAATTAATCACTACCTCTGGTCATTTTCGTTTGCAGCTAACTATCAGCTCCAAAACGACAGAAAGAGAGACGCCAGGAAACGGATTTTCAAGCCATACTGCCATTTTGTAAGGTAAATATTACGTATATTATAGACATTGCTCGTTGATTTTTTTCTTTTAATTTTAAAAGTAGTTTTCCATATTTAACGAGTTTTGTTTCTTATCTTAATTTCAGGGCATCTTCAAAGAGGACAGGGAGTGCAGCACAAAAGACTAAATGGTTGTGTCAAGTGAATTCGACAAAGCTAAGAAGGGTTATCATATTGTTACTGTTTTAAATGGTGGCTTAGCATATTGTAGTAGCTTTCTTAAATAACAACTTGCTATCAATAAAGAAGAAAGAAGATCATAATTTTGGACAGTGCCTGGATTTTCCACTTGACGTCGCGTAACAGAACTTCATAGAAGAAGCAAATGAGAAGCAAAGGGAAAACACGTTCAATACGAGGAGGAAAATCAATCTAGAGGTCGCCATTGAAATCGGAAGCCAGAGCTGGGTTTAAAATAATTTTTGCAAGCCACCATTACAACTTTGAGCGATCTTTGTTTACAACTTTACACTCGGCGCAAGAAATAGTGACTTCGAGATTGCTGGAGGGAGCAAGTGTTTCACTTACATATGCGTTGATGAAAATATATTGCACGTGCTGAAAGTTCTACCGGCAAAACGCAATAAGAAAATCTTTTGATATGGTCGCTCAATGTTGATATTTAAATCTTATATTTTACGTAACTGTTAGTTATTATAGCGGAAAGTTTGAGATTTTTAAGGAGGCATTGGTAGATTATGCGGATTGAACGCAATTCAACACAAGCGCATTAGGGTACATACAAACACTAAGACGCAGGCGTGCAAGATTACATACAAACTCCGAGGCACAGAAACGAAAGAGTACGTACAAACACTTGGAAACAAGCGCACAAGAGTACATAACAAACACTAAGACATAGGCGAGCAAGAGTACAAGCAGAGACTTCGACACAGTTGCGCAATAGTGCATCCAAAAACGTAGACACTGGCGCACAACAGAACACACAAAGACATCGACACAAGCGCAAATGAGTACATACAAATACTAAGACACAGGTGCACAAGAGTGAATACAAAGACTTAGACACAGGCGCACCAGATTTCATACAAACACTTAGAGACGGACAAACAAGATTACATACAAACAATTAGACACAGGCGCACAAGAGTACATACAAACACTTAGACACAGTTGCGCATTAGTACAAGCAAACACTTAGACGAAGGTGCGCAAGAGTGCATACAAAGACTTAGATACAGGCGCACCACATTTCATACAAACACTTAATGACGGGCAAACAAGATTACATACAAACGATTAGACACAGTCGCACAAGACCATGTTCAAACACTTAGATACAGGCGCAAATGAGTACGTATAATCACTTAGACAGAGGCGCACATAAGTAAAGGCAAACACTTAGTGCGCAAGAGTGCATACAAAGACTTAGACACAGGCGCACCAGATTTCATACAAACACATGGAGACGGGCAAACAAGATTGTATACAAACGATTACACACAAGCGCACAAGAGTACATCCAAACAATTAGACACAGGCGCAAATTAGTATGTACAATCACAGGCGCACAATACTACATACAAACACTTCGACACAGGTGCGCAAGTGTACATGCAAACACGAGACACAGGCACACAAGAGCGCACACAAAAACTTGGACACAGGCGCAAACGAGTACGTACAAACGCTAAGACAAGGGTGCGCAAAAGTGCGTAAAAAGACTTAGACACAGGCGCACCAGATTTCATACAAACATTTAGACACGGGCAAACAAGATTACATACAAGCATTTAGATGCAGACACGCAAGGGTACATACAGAGACTTAGACACAGATGCATAAGAATACATACAAACTCTTAGACATAGACGAACAAGGGTACAAGAAAAACGTAGAAAAAGGCTTACAAGAGTACGTACAAACATTTAGACACAGGCGCGCAAAGAGTACATGCAAATACCTAAGCACAGGTGAACAAGAGTATATGCAAACTCTAAGGTGCATAAGAGTACAGGCAATCACCAAGATACATGCGCTCAACGTAAAAACAGACAGCAAGACACAAGTTTGCATACAGATACTCGTACTCATGTGCGCAAGAATACATACTATCAAAGACAAACTAGAGAATACTACGCCCAGGCAAACTTTCAACTCGAAAAACTGCAAACATCGACCATACAACACTGTTGACAAACGATTATGAACACTGCGTACAAGAGGGAACAGATATATTTATTCTCGAGCGTACTTTAAGAACACATACAAACCCCAAGACGAGGGCGAACAGGATAGAGTTCATATGACTGCATGAGACAATTGGCGTAAAAAAGACAAAAAACTACAACAATTACTTAGGAACATCCCACAATAGTTCATACTACTATACATACAATTATTATGAAGGACATACAACTAATAGAAAGGGGCCAAACACAATGGAAATTGTGCGTAACAGTACATAAAGACACCAAGAACATGTGCGAGGATATAAAGACACTACGTTAGATCCTCACCAGAGTGAACAAATTCTAAGCAACAGTACGCATTAGAGGACACGGAGATATGCACAAACAGACGCACAGTACATGTTTAACTTGAAAGCACAGATAAACAAGAATACGAAGGAACAATAACACTGCGCATAACACTATCTGTAAATACTGCGAAATGCGCGCACGCAAAAATCACGTGATACACAAAGTAAGATCAAAGTTCATTTGGCACTGCTTCGCAACAGAAATCTGTAAATGAGGACATATTTTCAATGCCTCCTAAAATCCTTACTTCTTGCTAATTAAATAATAATAACAGATGATAAAACTGCAATGTCTAAATAACAAATTATTTTTTGAAATCGGCCATTTGCTTTCAATATTTTGGTTCAAATGTGGAAAATAAGTTGAAGCGCGAAAGCAACCACAGACAGACAAAGGCGTGCAGTAAAGTACATGCAAACCATAACACAAACAAAAACAAAAGAGCAGATACGGACAACTCGCACAAACAAAGAAGCAGGTGAAAACAACAACATACAATCAGTAAGACACATGAACACAACGCAAACACCTATACAAAGGCATACACGAAAACAAACAAACACTAAGACCCGTTTCAAACGACGAACTTAACATGTGCCGAATCTAATGCAATGAGAAAAATCTAATGTTTTCGTTCATTTGAATTAGATTCGGCACATGTGAAGTTCCACGTTTGAAACGGGCCCTAACGCACAGGTGCAAGAGTACATAGACCGTATTCATAAATGGCGGTCAAGAAATTATTCTTTTGTCTTTGTGCTAATCATCCTAACTAACTTTTTGAATTTTGTTCGTGTTTACGAGGTTAATTAGGATGATTAGCATAAAGACAAAAGAATAATTACTTAGCCGCCATTTATGAATACGGTCTAAACAGAGACTTGAATATACGCAAACGTATGGGCAAACAAGCATGAACACAAACATTAAGGCAGAGGTGCAAAAGAGTACATACTTGCACAAGCGTTAAGACACAAGTGCACCAGAGAACATAGAAACACCAAGACAGACGCAAAAGAGTACACACAAGGCCTTAAACATAGGCCCATGAAAATATACGCAAACATGTAGAAAGAGGGACACAAGATAAGACACAAGCATTGAGACAAGGGCGAACAAGAGAGCGCACAAACACCAAACAGGTTCTTAATGGTACATGCAAACACGTAAACAAAGGAACACCAGAATACAAACAAACACTAAGAAACAGGCGCACAAGAAAAAACAAAGAATACGAAGTAGTCACACACGCATTCATGCGAAAACTATGACACAAACGCGCAAGAATACTCAAACAGTAAAACATGGCACACAAGAGTCTACGCAAACACTTGGACGTAGGGACGAAAGAGTACATAGACACATACACTTACACATAGGTGCACGAGAAAACGTATTTACAATTAGACAGACGCACACGAGTACATACTCAACCACAGGCGCACACAAATCCACATAGATATTAGTGCACAACAGTCTTCGCAAACATTTAGAAGCAGGCACACGAGAGTACACTCAAACACTTTGACATACACGCACAAGAGTAAAGATAAACACTTAGACACAGACGCACAAGAGTACATACAAAAAATTAGAGATAGGTGCACAAGATTACACACAAACACGTAGAGATAAGCGTACAAGATTAGACGCAAACGCAAACACTAAGATCGGGCACAAAAAAAGTACATACAAAAAGTAAGAGACAAGAGCACAACAGTACAATAGACCATTTTCGATATATTAAAATTCAGTCCTAAACAAAAGGATTTGTTTGAGTTTATTCCCCAGAGCCTCGAGATGATGCCTTTTGTTTAGGACTGAATGTTAATATATCGAACGTAGGCTATTACAAACACATACATACTTACACGCAAACACTAAGACACGGACGCTCAAGAATACAGACAAACGCTAGTACACAAGCACACAAGCACACAAGAGTACACGCAATCACCAAGATACAAGCGCACAAGACTTTTCCTAAAGTTTGGTTAGATGGGGTGTAACGATTCTTGAAAATGATTAAAAGGTAACATTCAAAAAGCGTGGCTTATAATAGCCTTTGTATTTCCAGGGACAATTAAGAGACATTGCAGTTTTAAACTCAACCTTTGGAGAAAAAATACCCTTTCTATTTTACACTGGTTTTAAGAACGCAGTGCTTAGGAGACGCATTTCACTTTAAATAGGTTTCTGCTTCTTTGCGTATTTTCAAGTTTCCGTGCGTAGATTTTGCGCATTACAAATTCAGTGTGAGGTAGAAAAGGTCATTATCTTTTAATTAACATGGCATCTTGGAAAGTATTTCTCTGCTGAGACTCGATAAAAATAAGAAGCAAAAACGTAATTTTTGGTGCATTTTTTTTCTCCGGAAAGAGAAGCTCCTCGATAGGAGCAAGCTTTAAGCGCAACTTTGAGATTTCATTTTTGTCTTAAGGCGCAGCTTGCCATGTTGATTTTAAGATTCTCCTTGTGTTTGCCATCTCGTGCTAGGATTCCTTTTCTCTTGGAAAGTTCTTCAAGTGTTGTAATAGTTTTAGGTAGAAAGTCACTAAATTATTTTACACGAGATGGTATAACGTTTTTTCATTAGTTATTTTTAAGCTAAGGTCCTTATGCTTTTTTGTGCGATAATTTTTTGTCAGGGGAAACTCTGTGCAAATTGCGTCAAATTTTCCCGCCAAAAAACTTAGAAAAATACGGGCGCTTAAAATACGCATGCGCCAATTTTTTTTAAAATAAATCACATGTTTATTATTAGAAATAAATAAAGGCTCATTAAATATTGTAAAAACTAAGAAATGAACACAAAACAATAAAGTTTGAAGAATGTTTATTGCATCTTTGACATTTGATACAATGAAGTATATACGATTAAAAGTTAATTTTAATTATATAAGATTTTTTTAAAAAAACGGCGCATGCGTATTTTTGACGCCGTATTTTTTCTAAGTTTTTTGGCGGGAAAATTTGCTTAGGTCAACCAAGGTCACGTCAAGTGAAAAAGGTCGTTGTAAATTTATTAGCAAATGTTGAAGAGAAATTTCTTAGCTGTTAATAAATGATTGAAATTATTGTCTATTTCATAAAGCCCCAAAAGTTGATTGGTAAACTTGATATCAGCAAGACATCCAGAAGGCCTTCTCTTACAACAAATGCAGTTAAATTGCTGAAAATACTGCCGTGTTGGACAAAGGGAGATTCAAGTTAACCATTTAAGACAAAGATTAGATAAATGCTTTTTTGGTGTTTAGATTTCCTAAATGGCTGCGCCCAGGAAACTAAACATCAAACAAACAAAAATCGAATCTTCTCTAAATGTTTAAATTAATCTCCGTTTTGCCCAACGGTGCAAGTATTTTTAACAATTTAACGCTTATTTGCTGTAGGAGATAAGGCTTCCTTCTTAAAGTGCACCTAATCTTAAATATTTCTCGCCTTCAATATTAATCTCCCCACCCAAAGCAAACATGTTTTACCATTCTTACCTCGAAATTTTCGCTTTTTTTCTGCCGGGCAACACGCGCAAAGTTATCAAAACTAACAGGAATTTGGACCCACGACCGTGATGTGAGAGGCATGGGTCTACTCTCGATTTTACGTCACAAACTTCTTTGGAATGCGAAGCAGTTTGTGACGTAAAATCGAGAATAGTAGGCCCATGCCTCTAACATCACGGTCGTGAGTCCAAATTACTGCCAGTTCGGCCAAGTTTACGTGGCTTGCACGGCACAGAAAAAGTGAAATTCTGTTTGCTTTGGATGGGGAGATTTATATTTGGACCGAAACATATTTGTGTTTAGGGGCAAACGGTACAATAACAAAGACGTATTTTGCAAAAGTATCGTTACGAGCTAAACGACAGCGCTACGAAAAATCTGAAAGGATTGCAACGAAAGCATGGAGGAAATCTTATCGAGAATATTACGCACTAAAGAGAACTGCATGCAACGAAAGTGAGCGGGAATTGTACCGTTATAGAACTGAAGCTTGCTGATACAAACAGTGCAACCCAGATATAGCTGACATAATTGACGGCATAAAACGAGAAATCCCTGATGAAAAATCAATAATAACTAAGCTTGGAAAAGAACGAATACGTATTTTACTCCTGAAAGTGTAATTAACTTTGTAACTCTTAATTACCGGTAGAGAACCTCCCAGAAAATTAACAATGAAAATAATATATTATAATATATAGACCGAATGCATAAATGGCGGCCAAAAAAATATTCTTTTGTTTATGTGCTAATTAGACTCACTAGCCTCGCTCTCAAGCAACATTTCTTTTGTATTTTGTACATGCAAACGAGGCTAGTGAGTCTAATTAGCACATAAACAAAAGAATATTTTTTGGCCGCCATTTATGCATTCGGTCTATAATATTTATTTTCTTTCTCTAAAAAAAAAAGAGACAGTATCAGAAACAATTTAAAACAAATTCCTTAGGTTCCTGGTTCCATTCCTCTCTTTCATTGACAAAAGTTAAAAAGTCGCGTTTGGAGTAAGGTGATATATAGTCCAAGGGAGTAAACTAACACGATAATACAAATGTTCAAATTTTCTTAAAATCTCCATTTGAAAGATGCTAGCTATGGCAGAAGAACTAATGCTATCAGTAGTTTATCAAGCAATCCGCGTTAATTGACTGGCAACACTGACTAAGGTTTTTTTTAGGGGGGGGGGGGGGGGGCATCGTACAACCTGTCTCTTTTTTGTCTTTTGTTTGTCAATTGGCGGTAAATCTATTGCAAGAAAACCAGTCGGAAGTCAAAAGTCGAAAGTCGGAAGTCGGTCGGTCGGTTCGTCGGTTCGTCGGTCCGTCGGTCCGTCGGTCCGTCGGTCCGTCGGTCCATCGGGGGGGCGGGCAATCAGCCGATCAACAATACATTAGACAATCAATCAATCAGCTAAAAAATCTGATTTTACTGAACGAGTTGATAAAAGCTAATTAACCACCATAAGAAAGATTTCCGAGATTTTCAAGCGTTAGCGCTTTCTTAAAGAAAACTGATGAATTGCGCGTGTATGAAAAGTTCCTGGTTGGCATTGACGCATTGACGTAACGTTCAGAGATCAGGTTTTGGTGTGTTGTAGAAAGAGAAATTTATT
>JALIRR010001627.1:0-17500 GCA_023091755.1 Montipora sp. Colony 1 RG-2022
ATCCCCTAAGCGCGAATGTATCTTGCAAAGAATATATCCTTTTCTACACGTTCTCTTAATCATTCTTTGGTTTTTCCTTGTTTGAATACGTCCTTTCCGTCCTAAAACAACTTCCGTAGCATAACACTTCGCCACATTTTCAAATTTTGCGCCAACTTAAACTTGAATTCGTCAAGCAACGTTGGATAGTGTTTTGCCACTACGTCAACATTTACATCCAACAATGTTGCATGTGGGATCCAACTTTGTTCGATAGTTTGGCCAGGGCTTTAAAGTTAGCAGTTTCCAGTTTCAGTTGTCTGACATACAGAGTAAAGACAAAATGTTTTGTTCTATTGTCTAGTTTTGCAGGTTTAGTGAAACTTTGATTGCCAATCAATACAACAGGGTTTACATACCGTCAATAAATATTTAGTTATTTAGTGTTGCAAGGAACGTTTCAATATGTCTTGAATTGTTAAGAGCTTTTGACGGCTTTAATAGCTTTGTAATTCCTGATATCTCGATGCGAAAAATACATACCCCTTGGACCTCTGATATGAAGTGTGTGTGTGTGTGTGTGTGGGGGGGGGGGTGGGTTTGATGCCACCCCCTCAGGGTTTTGTAAATGAGGTGATAAAGGGTTGGATGCCACCCCATTCAGATTTTGCAAATTTTGGAAAGGAGATTTACTCTGTTGCTGAAACTTTAAGCAGCTGTTCGTTTATTGCTTGCGGATTTTTTAATGTGTCAACTGTTCCAAAAATTCGACATTTTAAACATAATTCTTCTAGTTTCTCAACACGAAATTACAAAATCGATACATTTTTACATGTACATGGTTACATTAAAGCTTTCTGGCTTGATTTAGCACTGATTTTTTTGCCATTAAAAAAGGCAACTGAGGTGAAATAGTGAAATCAAGATGGCGGATCTGATGACGTCATACGACGTCAGCGACATCCAAAATATATTGTCATCTTGCAGCGCAAGCTAAGGGTTTTGCACTCCATGTGAATTTATTTTACTGTGACTAAATTTAACGAAAGCCTGGGGGGGGGGGGGGGGGAGTCGATCAACATCCCCCCTCAAACTGAACCGGGAACGTGTTTGCTGGCGTGCAAAAATGCTTGCAAGGCTTATAATTAGAGCTTAGTTTAGCAGAAAAACTCTCGTATTACTCGTATGTATTGGTATGTATCCGTAAATTAGTCGTATGTATCCGTGTATTAGTCGTATGTATCCGTATGTTACTCGTATGTTAGTCGTATGTTAGTCGTATGTGAGTCGTATGTATTCGTATGTATCCGTATGTTCCGTATGTTACTCGTATGTTACTCGTATGTTACCCGTAAGTACTCGTGTGGTGTTTTAGTCATGATCGTTTCTTTCGCAGCTTATCAAACATATCCTAAGCATTGTCTGTGTAAAAATACACGTCTCTGTGGTGGGTCAACCGGCGCACACGTCGAATTCCTCTTTTAGCAGTTTCCGTTGCAGCAAATCACAAGAAAAACTGTCACGTTCAAACTGATACTCGCACGCAAATACTGTTTTCATATTTTGCGTTACTGTTGTTGTCAACAATAAAAGGTAAATTAGTTGATCAGTATTTAAAAACAGAGAGGTGCGTACGCCTAAACCGTCTGATATGAATGCGCATAAAACAGATATGAAAGGTTTGAGATTTTGCTGCAGCTATTCGGGACCTTCGAGAAACGGGCTGGGGCTGGTTGACCATGACATCTTGTTGAAGCGACTCAGCTCTAAGTTTGCAGTATCTGGAACAGTAATAGGCCATTTCCGAGTTCATGTCTGCCTCCTCTTTAAAGCGAGTCTAAGTGCGAAGTTTTTCTTATGATAATTAGTTTTCTTTCATATGTAAAGCAGAACCAATTATCATCACAAAAACTTCGCACTTAGACTCGCTTTGAAGAGCAGGCAGACATGAACTCGGAAATGGCCTATTGAATGGTTGCGGCCTCGTGCGGTATTGAAATTGCTCGTTCATTGTTAGTGAACTCGTGCAGGTAAATCCCGATAATTCACTCGCCGAGTGCGTTAACCTGTAATTATTGAATGGCTGCGAGGCTGCCGGTGATGACCTTGTACTGATACAGTCCTCACTGCTTTTATCATGTAAATTGTGTTGTTGTTATTCTAATTAGTCTGAATTAACATTACAAAAGCACTAAGGTTTGTATCAAAGCAGGGTCACCGACAGCCTCGCTTCCATTCTTAAGCCGGGTAACTTAGCCACAACTGTAAAATGGTCTATTGTAGCCATTGTTTTAGAGACTGACAACAATGGCTACACTTGTAAATTACACGTGTAAATGTTTTTTTTAAATTGACCCCTGGTATAAAATCAGTCTTCGGTGAGGATTCGTCACTTAATCTAATCGGGCTAGAACCGACAACTCTATCTACTTCATCACTTTGCGAGTCAGTTTCGACCTCGGAAAGTGATGAGGTCACTTGTTGCCTCACATTTCTTAGCGGGGGCTGCCGAGGTTGTTGACGCTCCATTGAATTGTACAGCAAGCTGCCAATGTGCGCTTTGATCATTGCGACCTTCTCAGCTTTCTTCCCTTTGAAGATGATCTTGTGATGAGAAAAGTACAAGGATAGCTCGTCCACCCTCAAGGACCTCAGCTTATCGGAGTTGTACAGTCCAGCCCAGTCAACGTCATCGTACTCCCGGTTCAGCCGTTCCATTCGCTCCCTTTCAGTCTCTTCTTTCTTTTTCTCCTTGCGCATTTTATCTGAGCAAGGTGCTCAACATACTCTGCCACAAGCTTTTCGGGGACAATGTATTTATCTGAAAACTTTCTAATTGTTGGTTTTCACTCACGTGATCAACAGCCATGTTTGTCAACGAAAACAAAAGAAAGCGTTTCCATAATAATAGAGTTGAATTCCCAGAGGATTTGGTCGGGGCTCCAACATGGCCGCCGTTTCTTTGTTTAGGGGCTCCAATATGGCAGCCGTGACGCCATGTGAAAACCGAGAATAGCCTCCGAGTCACTGTCCCCACTGACTAGTTCACTTTCCTCAAACAATCGCTTAATCTAAGCTCGAGGTTGGAAGTCGTCCGGCTCACGGCCATTGGTGGGGGTTGCACTCCAAGAGAGATAATGGAAGGTTGGCAGCTTGCCATAGTCGGGATATGGTCGTCGACTTGGAAGTGGAGCGCTATTAGTCTCATCCTTGTCGCAAAATCGACATATTTGGCCATTTCGCTCTTGACACGACATTCGCCTATACTCCATATAACGCTCTCCTTTTTCACAATGAAGGCTCTCAAATTGTTCTAGCTTGGCAAAATACCCATGTCCAGGAACAGAACTCTTTTGATTGTTGGTGACCCTGAGATGTCATGATGCTCTTTCAAGTACTCACGGTTGTAGAAAAAGTGATTTTCTGGTCGGTCGGTCGCTGGGGAGTCGTCAATTCGAAGACACACTTCCTCAGCAACAGCCCACACAATTTTTTCCATGAATTTACCGCTGTGCTTCCAGATTGTTATTTTCACTTCCGGTGATTTTTGTCTTGGATAAGTGGGGGGGGGGGGGGGGGGAGGGTCAGATGTTTTGTTTGGGTATTGCTGAAGGGTCATGCATTAATCCATTCCAGGAAGTGGGAGGGCCACACATTTTTTTGGCAAAAATCTTCTATAATCCCCCGGTCCACCCCTCCACTCAATAAAAAACGTACCTTCCCGTAAGGAGGCTCGAAAAAGTTTCGTTAGTAGTAGTAGTAGTAGTAGTAGTAGTAGTAGTAGTAGTAGTAGTAGTAGTGGTGGTGGTGGTGGTGGTGGTGGTGGTAGTAGTAGTAGTAGTAGTGGTAGTGGTACTAGTAGACAACATAGGAGAGGGTAACATTTGACAGTAACAAAACTGATAAACTAATGGCCCTCGAACAAAAAACAAAACAAAAAATTATTGTTAAATTCACAATGTACAACCTATAAATATGACTTTTTTACAATATCTAAGTAGAGGCCTATGCAGTTTTTGGAATATACTTTAATAAAACTAATTCGGTAACCTAGTAATTTTCCAAATTAAATTCTCTTCCCTAATAGGTACTAAGAAAAAATATATATCTGGTAAAAATGCAGTTGGAATAAAAAATACATTAGCCTAATTCTTTTAAAATGTTCTAAAGTATATATAGAGAAATATTGCTTGTATAAACTCACTGAGCTAAGTTTCTGGATATTGCTCACCACATCAACAAAATTTACTTCTGCTTTTCGTGGTCACGTTTTTGTTTCCGGTCACCGTTTTGACCACTTTCTAGCTTGAAGACATACATACATACTGGAATGCATACTAATAATATTGACCACTTCCCATAGGGGTTTTTCAGGGCCAGTGAAATACAATCAACCAGGCGGACAAAGAACAGAACAAGAACAACAACTGTCAAGAATCCCAACTGGCCAAAGGCAAACCAATTTGCTACAGTGTATTTAAAAGTGTAGCCGAGAGGATGGACCACAGACTGCCAGGATCAAATTCAACAAGTGGTCAGACAGGATCTTGAACCCGGGATTTCCAGATCTCAAGGCAAACAGCCAAATAGCCTGTTCCAGGCTCCCAGATAGTCGGGAAAACGAAAACAACTGCGTGTGAAAAATGAGTGGGGCTTGGGTCAAGGCAAGGCGGGCGACCCAAGCCCCACTCGTTTTTCACATGCAGTTGTTTTCGTTTTCCCAACTATCTGGGAGCCTGGAACAGGTTAATGGCCAGACCACTAGGACACAATACCTCCCGAATAACTGTGAGCCTTAAAACGACCACTGTTACTATTATTCAGAAATGAAGGATAAAACAATGTCGGTTTGTTTTTGCATATTTCGTTTCTTTCTTTTCCCAAACGAATTGCAACAAGCCATCACCTAACATCCGAATTTAGCTGAATTGGAAATGCACCCCTTCGGCTATCTCACTCAGAATATTTAGGCAAATTAGCATAAATGCCTTGCACTTGTCTCTTTCCAATCAGGAGAGTGTTTGGAGGAGGGCAAGAATATCATCTCTGTCCTTCAACTGGTTATAATTATCATGCAATTAGACGACAGTTTGCCATTATGCTGTAGCACTGTTTGATGGCTTCCTGACAGTTGTTGAAGTCCCTCCACGGACGGCAAACCAACTTTTCAAGAAGCCTGAGATGTGACTCCAGTGCAGTCACGCTCCCTGCTGCATCTGCCTTCAGAAGAAGAGCATCCATTGCTTTTTGACAGAGGTCTTCAGAAGTCTTCAATTCAGTCCCCATCTCTTTCAAATTGCAATTGCAGTGACAGCTAGTACAGACAGCCGACAGTGCTTCATCCATGTTGCTGTTAGATAATTTGTGGTCTGTCAAACGATCCGTGCTCTTACCTGTCATATGATGAAGGGGCGCAAAACAGTTGACACACTTGAAAACTGGAGAAGTAGTGTTTGGGATATCGACATATAAAGGAAAGTTGTTTTCACATGCATTACAACGGCATGTGAAATAATACTGACTGTTCAACTTTTCTTGCCTCTCAGCTTTAACGGTGAGTGCACAGAGAGTGCCATAGTTGTCAGAGATCTCCTCACCTGTTGGAATGTTTTTTATCGCATGAACAACACATGTGTCTCCATAAAAATTCCTCGTTATTGATGGGTCACAAGAATGGTTGAACAGGCTTAAGGTGGCGTATATCCCAGCTGCAATTTCGTCTGTTTCTGAACTTGCAACAGAACTGGGATTGAGTTGCAGTTCTGAGATTTCATGGGCATTACAGGGATTTGATTGAAGGTGTCGCAAAATCAGACCACCAATAAAGGCCAAATCCTGATGTGAACATGGCATTTTTCCAAAAAAACCTCCTTGTTGGAGTACCTTAAGTAAAAATACTGCTTTCATTGTCCGTTGGAAGAGATCGCTGTTGCTCCGGTCTTCAGAATGGGTCATAAGACAGTATATTGGAAAGTAATGTAATGAGTCATAGACTCCATTCTTGCGGCACCCTGCTTCCTTACCAGCGAGGATACACAAACCTTGCTGAATAATATTTCTGAATTCCACCAGAAATTTGTAGCCAGCCTTTGCTACTATTCTAAGAGCAAGGAGAGCATTCCCATCCAGACCGGATCGATGGATGAGATCAAGACTTACGCATTCGACTGAATGATACAATTCCCAGCTCTGATTAGCACAAGATTCACTGCAATACCTCACCATACTACATTGGCAGCAAGGGATTGGGATTATATTAGCCATGAGCCTCAGACAATGGTAACAGTGACTTGTTACATGCCTTGGCAACAGAACAGATGCAAATGGCTTCTCGATGACTAAAATATCTCCTACCTTGATGTCTTGAGTGGCTACTGGGTGTCTGCCAGTCACATGAGAAGTCACAATGTCAATGGCACAAGATGCAGAAACAAACTTGCTGTTGCGACCATGGCTAAGCTTTGGTAATTCAACCAGTCCATTCAAAACACTTTTATCATTTGAAGTTTGTTCTACTGACTTCTCCTTTCCATAGATTCTGCAGAGTTCCATTTCAAGGTCTTTGCACCAAGTGTCCATTTTCTTAGAATCGAGTTTTGATTTATTTAATGCCTGCTTAGCTTTGCCAAAACATCTCATTGCTTCATCGAACTTGCCAAGTTCAACAAAGCATTTCCCTTGCCGATCATACAACTTGTATCTTAAGTCGTCTGGGTAACCATTTTTCAATGCTAGTTCTATGCCTTTAAGGCACTCACTGTACTGTTTTAAATGATACAAAACTGCAGAGCTATTGGCAAAAGCAAGGGAAAGTTCCTTGCCTTCGCTTTCACAAGGTGCATTTAATATGCTACTTGAGTAAACTTGAAATGCTTCTCGGTATCTGTTCTTTTGAAACAGCTTGTTTCCTTCATTACGCAGTCTAGTGGATTCTGCTGCTGATTTCGGTAAAAATGAAGGCTCCACAGTGAAAACATTGTCGAGACAAGCTAAAGTTAATCCAAACACAACCCTTTCATCGTCTGACTTAAGAGTACCAAACTGGGATGAAATCTCTTTCAAGCGTCCACTTTGCTTTAGTGAATAACTGATAGAGTTGAACCATTCTTGAAATATGCCATATTGGGGATCATTATTCATTTTGCTACAAGATAAGTAATAATTTAATTGTGTCAATTAATATTATTATTCCTTTGATGGGTAGCCCTACCAATATCGAAATCATACTGTAATAATTTTGCAAATGCAATGATTACTAATTCTTGGTTTTCATCCACGTACCAAAGTAGCCAGTTTAGGTCCCAGCAGGGACAGGTTATTGTTCACCACCATGACATCACATGCAAACTACTTAAGCAATGGTTATAATAAACAATTATTGGATGAGGTTGAGCATCATATCATGAATTATCAAAACCGAGGTCTGTGTTATCTGCCGAAGCCGAAGGCTGAGGCAGATAACACAGACATGAGGTTTTGATAAAAATTCATGATATCATGCAAAAACCGAATTCAATAATTGTTTTATTATACATTTTTCACATAATTCATCCTCAGAAACAGAAGTGAAGCATTCAGACATTTTGTTTCTGAGGTGAACACTCCAAGGGGCTTAGTAACCAGGCAGACGTTGAACTTGACATGATAAATGTAATATCTGCAGCAGATATTACATTTATTATGTCAAGTTCACAAGCTATTGTGAATTGATTGAATGCTCTCGACCAATCAGATTTTTCACAGTGAGTCTGATGTATAATAATATAAAATAATTTGTATATGCTTCTAGATGATTCATCCTTATGACTGATTGTTTTAACTGGATCAAAATTCTGCGGGTGTGGGCCTTCCCCCAGTCCTCTGGGCAAAATAAATGATCTACTTAATATTAATAATCCAGATGAAGAGCTTAATCCCTGAGATTACAAAGATTTTAGTATCAGCTGTGCGTAAATCTACCAAACCTGTCACATAAGCATTTAGCCAGTCTTAAATGTTGCTACCCTCTTCATGATCAAGTGTAGATACCAGTTGTGATTGCAAGGCTTTATTATAAAAAGGGCTGCAACACGATTTAATACAATAATTGTTTAAATTTGAATAACGAGTCTCACCTTTTCACTCAGAAAGCAATTATAGATCACACTTTTTCCTTAAAGGACGTCAAAACCTTTGTTGTCGGGCAAATAAAGGAACAGGAGCAACGAGTCAATGTTAGCGTTCCGTCCGCCATGATTACCTTCCAACGTAAAGAAACTGGCACGACAGGAGTGCATTCACGAATCGTGAGCCCACGCGAGTCCCCTTCGCGTTTTTAGTGTAGCACGCGAGGGGAAAAACACATCCACTAGAATTCTACCCCGTTGGACAGGAGGACAAAACGACATTAATTCCGAACATGAAAATACAATTATTCCCTCTGAAGAGGGTCCCGTTCCTGAACAGTTAACATACGTTATTCGTTTTTACATTGAATGAAACAAGGACAAAGTCACTTCCAAAAGTGCACATCACAGAGCCACGTTCTCCTTGGTAGCTTTTCTCAGGCAATAGACCTCTTTACGGTTGTGTGCTTTGTTACCTGGCCTTTAAATGAAAGTGAGGCTGGTGTTGACCTTGTTATGATACAGACCTCCCTCCTTTTCTTATGTTAATGATGTTGGGGGTTGCAGGTCATTGTTTCACCAATACAGAAAGTATCCTAAACATTCTTAAAAGCTAACCTTAGGCCTAAAAACGTTTGTTTAGGCCTCAATTAGGCCTAAGGTTAGCTTTTAAGAATGTTTAGGATACTCTCTGTATTGGTGAGACAATGACCTGCAACCCGCGACCTGCAAATTAGACCCGCCGCCGCTGCTGCTGCTGCTGCTGCTACTACTACTACTACTACATTACAACTTTCTCGCCAGGGTTAGTCTGTCTGGGCCTCCTTAAATTATGCCATGCTCTATTGATAATTTCGCAGCATGCTTTATTTTTGGATTCTCCGAGATTTTTTTTGCTTCTAGCAATAAGCTTGCCGAACTTTGCCTTTTTTAATCTTTAAATACCGGGGGATCGACGTTTAAAAGGAGGAAATAAATGTGTCCACATAGACCTACTAGCACTCGAAAGCCAACGGCTTTCATTACTTTCATTTCCAAAACAAATTCCCATATTAAGGAAAATAGCTAAACTGGGGCCCGTTGCCCGAGGCCTGGTTAGCGCTAACCGCTGGTTAAGAAGTATCAAAACCTATAGGTTTCCATGGTATTTGACGCTGGTTTAATTAGCGCTAACCATGCTTCGAGCAACCCAGGCCTGCAGAACACCCGGCCACTTATTTGCATATCAGTGGCGTGTATAGGCGACTTTCAAAATACCATAATATTTATTTGTTTTTTATTTGTTTTCAGTTTCTTTTGGGACTTACAATGCTCCCAAGAGAAAATAAAAACAATGCTTTCGCAAGATTTTGGAGGGAAACGATTAAATTATGTAGACAACAGACAAATTTTCTTTTCTTTAAATGTTACTTCAGGAAATACAGATTTATTGCAATTGATAACTTGAAGATACCTTTGACAAAAGGAGGTTTATTGGATTCGAAAGAAAAATGCTGTATTGACAAAATTAATCATTGTCACTTGATAGGTTTTCACTTAAACGTGGTAACAGTTCTTTCATAACAACTTGAACGTTTGTGATTTTCCACAATTTTGTTTTAATGACACTCAACTGTAAATCACTGGACAAGTTGCCAACCACAGCAAGGAAAGCCGATATCGTGTCAAAAAGTAAGAGAATTAAAAATGATAAAGAGAACAGTCTCTAAAGCCCGTTTTAAACGTCGCATGTTACATGTGCCGAATCGAATGCAAATGAGCGAAAACAATAGATTTTTCTCATTTGCATTTGATTCCAGGGTCGTAACGAGGTATATTTTTTCATAACTGATCCCGTATTTTTGCCCGAAATTTTGATCCCTGATCCAAAAAACATTGAGAATTTTGATCCCTGATCCCACAAAAATTTATTAAGTCTGATCCCTGATCCCTGATCCCGATATCACGGGTTGAGATCCCAGATCCCGGAGCTGTGCTGCCAGATCCCAACCCTAAAAAGGCTGTTGATCCCTGATCCCATATACCTCGTTACGACCCTGTGATTCGGCACATGTAAAATGCGACGTTTAAAACGGGCCTAAGTTTAAAAAAAATCCTTTTTAACAGTGAATTTAAATTTGAAAGCGAAAGCAAGAAGCTATATATTTCATGCCCACTAACGGCTAAACTTTACTTTTGGGGCCCAAAACTACTAAGGGATAACTACATGTGCATAACTGACAGAGAAGAGTTAAAATATTTCTTCAGGGTAAAGTTGAAGGTTACCTGCAATCAGGTTTTCATTTTTGTTAGTCATCTCGCCCGTCAGAAATTTGACTGAATAACCCTGGGGTAGCATTATTGCCATGAGAAGGAAGAAGAAGGCTAAGTATTGATTTCACCTTATTTACCGCACAATAGCAGTAAGCAAGTAGAGGCAATTGAGGACAGTTATCAAAGAGGTTTGCTACTGCATGAAGACATGGAGTATGGTTTGGTAATGTTGCATTCCTACCAGCCAAAACTACCCCTAGTCTCTATCTGACCTGACTAACCCTCACCCCACACTGGCTGCCACTTTTTAGAAGAATTAAGTAGCAGATAACTAAACTAGCACTGTTTAAAAAAGATTAAGCGTTTAGGACGTCTAAAGTACCAATACGTAGCAATGATATTACACTTTTTACTTGCATTTAAGCAGGTTCCTCAGTTTTTAGTGGTGGTGACGGTCATGTCAGCAGTACCCCGAAAGCAGTTGGTTTCTCCTACGCTTCCCGAAAGAGAAACCACTGCCAGCAACCGTTAGTTTCTTTGAGTGAGTCGCCGTCCAGCGCCAAGAACGAATAAATTAAATTTGAACCGGTAAAACGAGTTACTAAAATTGTTTTGGCGCTTGCGCGTGCGTTCAGCTACGTAACTGCTGCGTTTGGGCAAGCCAGCTGAATAGTGATTTCCCGCGAATTGAGACGAAGTGATGTCAACGACATCACGTGGGGTGTGACTTACTTCGCACGTGCTTGATGGAAAATCAAACGGCTGCTTGCAGTGGTTTCTCTCTCGGGAAGCGTAGGAGAAACCAACTTCTCGCAGGGTATGTCAGCCGTGAATCACCACCACTTTACTGCCCATGTTATTCAAGTTGCCACAAAAAACTGAAGTACCCGCTTTCATGCCAACTTAATTGACCATCTAGAAAATTTTATCTACAACAGTATACTGCAATATATTTCTAAATTACTAAAGATAACATCCACTGCATTTGCTTTCACAGAAACCAATGGAACATGACCAGCTTTACTCTCTGAGCCACAAGAGGATGAGCTGTATCCGCCTGTCTCTTATAAACCAGTCAATGTGTGACCAAGAACCATTTCCAGAAACTGAAAAATCATTTGACAATGTTAAAACCAGTTCTCTCAAAACAGTCAACTATTTACTTATCCCTAGACAGTGAGTAGTCGTCCTTCTTTCCTCACGTCAAGTCAAGTCAATTTTGTTTACCTTACAAAGAATATTATGTACATAAAGTCAGAATGATTTTACAATATCGTTTAACAAAAATTGAAGAAGAAGGAAAAGTAAGTTTCATAATATGTTGTGACGGTGTAGAGTTTGGGACACCTAAATAGTAGAGAGCCAAGCATAGGGAGCAAAATCGTAAAATTATGCTAATCAAAGGGGAAACAAGGAGGGTTTGGGGTGAGAGAGGAAAAAGCCCCGCTGGTTACTTAATTAATTAATAAAAAAAATTCTCTGAATTCTGAAACAAATTGAACACTTCTAATAGGCCTTAATAACACGCCGGCGGCGATGTTGAGTCCCGAGGGATTGAAAACTTTTGTTTTCGCGCACCAGAACTCGTTACCAAACATTTCAACTCGAGGTTCGGGGTATGAAATCTATTGCCTACGGCCAATATGGCCGCCGCGCGAATAAGACCCATTCAAGCATTTTCCCCTCTTGTCCAAAGTGAATCTTTTTTCACGTTATGGTTGTTTTTTTCCCACTATAATTAAAAGGTAAAGTCACTTTATTTTTCATCGGTAGTTCCCTCAGCTCTGGGCATGATATTAATGGAAATTAAAGGACACAATGTAAGATCACTGTGTACTGCAAGGTGGCGATCAAGTTGTAGAAGAATCCAGTCAACAATGGTAGTCGTTATGAGGAGTACAGTCACTCCCAGGAGTTAAAAAGACCTGAACAATAATTGTTTGTATTACTAGTTCAAACATTCGTTCAATCTGCGAAAAAAATGACGAGACACCATCACTTAAGAAACATGTCCTCTGTATTCTTGCCTTTTCTCCATTGTGACCTCTCACGCGAAAACGTACACTAACGACTTCCATGTATGACCGGAATTCCGTGTGGACGCCGTGTGACACCCGCGAGGTTTTATTTTTAAGCCGTTCTCGCGGCTTGGCTCACTCGTGCTACCGACCTGGTCAGCCGTGTAAAAAAACTGCCCACTCGTTCGCTAGAAAAGTCCACTAGTTTGAACCAGGTAGGCAACCGTGTGATAAATATCAAATACCACTCGTTTGGAGAAGCGTCCACTCGTTCAAACAACATCGTAAAACCAAAAACGAATCCGGTCAGTGTAAAACGCAGACTGCAGACTGCAGACCAGGGGTAAAATGCAGAGGTTATAACGTAACTGTTGGAAAACCCAAATCCCTTAGAAATCCTAACCTTAGGCCTAATTAGGCCTAAAACAATATTAAGGCTTAACTGTTAGCATTTCTAATGGGTTTGGGCTTTTTCAAGTTAAATTATAACCTCAGTCTGCATTTTACCCCCGGTCTGCAGTCTGCAGTCTGCGTTTTACACTGATCGAAAACGAATCATTCTTTGAAAGGACTTGAGATAATTATGCGTCTTACGTGTTTCTTGTTGGATCACTCATCGATCGATTGATTGATTTCGCATCGGAATTTTATGCTTTTTATCTAAATTTATTTATTCTGTTGTGCTTCAAAAAGGTTTTTAGCTATAATCCTCGTCGCGATTGCTTAGGGCTAAAGAAAACATGCCTGATGCTAGTTTTTCAACTCCTTTTGTACGTGGTGCTCTTTTAATCTGCAGAACCGCGAATAGCTAAAACCACAGAGATGTAAAAACATATCCTTGCTGATCGGAAGGTTTTG
The DNA here is from genome assembly GCA_023091755.1 of Montipora sp. Colony 1 RG-2022. NCBI lineage: Eukaryota > Metazoa > Cnidaria > Anthozoa > Scleractinia > Acroporidae > Montipora > Montipora sp. Colony 1 RG-2022. The sequence continues at coordinate 13,214 of JALIRR010001627.1, forward strand.
GTAGAGAAAGCTGCATCGCGATCTCTCTTTCCTTTTTTCGCCAATGACTTCAATTTTCGTAACAGCTTGGATATTAGGTCATCCCCTTTCCCTTTTTCTTTTCGTTTAGCGTCGAATGCGTTTCCTGATTTTGGATCGGTCGGTCGAATTGAAAAAAAAAAACCTAAAAAAAATATCATAACAATCACGGAATCAGAGGCCTGGTACCCCAGCATCATAGCTGTGGAGCAAGGAAAACAAAAAGACGTGAACCCAAAATCAATTCTTGGTTTTCACATGACGTCATCAAAACTAAAAAATAAGGAATTATCAATCCTTTTGAGATTTTAGTTTAGTTAGTTATTAGAACAGCTGAAGACTTGTCTTTTCACAAATTTTCAGTTTGATAGGGTTTTTCGTCTCGTGGTAAAGCAAGGTTGAATTTCTAAGCTTTTGCGTGACACAATATTAAAATTGCGGTCGAGAACGCTATCACGTAGGTTAAAAATGTGAATTATCCGCTGAGATTTTGCAATCTGAACAGTCCTTTCATGAGAATAAGTACTCATATAGATGTTTATGAGCCGTCAGAAGACAACTACTGGCTTTTTATAGCAAAACTCGAAGACATATGTTTTTGTTAGCTTCCGGCCGCCATATTTGTGTCCCTGAGAAGGACACAAACATGGCGTCTCCATACAAATCCTTATAAATTTGAGTAAACAATTCTTCGAATATCTCTCACACGAAAAATCGCACAGACCTGAACCTTTGCGAGACTATTCGAATATTCATCTTCCTTTATCTCTTTGATTTTTGACTTTATTTGTTGAATGGTTTTCATGATGGTGTGACAGTGAAAACCGGCAATATGGCGGAAAAGTTGGTGGATATTGTTGCAAAATTAAGGCAGAGTGGGAAAAAGAATCAATCACCGAAACTCCTATGCGAGAATTTCGCAAGAAATGTGGGCTGACTCATGCGTTAATAATGCGAATATAATATTTTGATCTCCCCGTTTTTCCCAAGCGATCTCTCCGGGGTGATGAAAAAAAAATATAATCTTTTTCGCAGATGAAAAATAAATGTTTTTCACCTTTAAGCCGTACGTTGGATAAGTTTCAAAAATAAGTTCTTTGGAATTTCAATGCTCTAACCTTTCCTGGTTCGCGGCTGTTTTGTTTGCTGATTTTGATCAGAGTTTCTAAGTAGTAACTCTGTTTTGATCCTTGTTACACAAAATAATTTTTTTGACATGAGTATGTAATGTTAGCAATTTACTGCTGACCTTTACGAGCTTTTAAACTCGTGAAATTATGTGGGCATCCACATATTGACGTTGAAAGGGAATTAAATTTTCTAAATCTCATTGTTGTTCGTAGCCACGATGCCAAGATGCCCGTTTCATTTTCTACTCGTTGTAGTGTGTCGGTTCTTCTTAGCTCAGTTTTGCGCTTTTCGCTTTTTAAGGTCAGGTTTCGTCCAAACGACTGTAATTTTCTAAGAGCCGTTTGTGTTAACCCGTGAAATCATAGCAACTAAGAAACAAAACGTTGACCCACTCGTGCAAAATTTTTTTCAAGCAGTGTAACATTTTCGACCACTCGTGTGGGATTTCTGAGAACCCGTTTGGTCGTGCAGTGCCACTCGTTCACTCGACTTTTCAAGCCGCGAGAAACCCGTGAGGGAGCCGTGTGAAAAACCCGTTTCCCAGAAAGTCGTTAGTGTTCGTTTTCCCGTGAGAGGTTATCCTGACGTAATTCCTTCCATTGCCAATCAGTGATGCAAAGCACAGTATCACGCATGCATACACTGTAGACAATATTAGGACGGAGTGGGAAGATATCTTGACATATGGGTGACTGTGTGCAGTGAAGAAGTGTGTTGTTTGGATCCTTCATGTACAAAAATGTCGTCAGACTATTGTCGCTCTTCCTACCTGTTCATAGTTGATGGTGACTGTGCCATTCTGTTGGTGATCGTGTTTTCTAAAGGCATCTGTTAATGATTTCAGCATAACGCAGCACTGAATGAAGTCATCAAACTTCATGGTGTTAGCATTCAGGCGATCAAATTTTCGTACACACAAATTGCAAAAGTTTGGTGATCTGAAAGGAAGAAAATGTCTTCAAAGTAAATATCCCTTTGTGACAATTCCATAACAGTTCCACAGCTCATTTCTGTTTTGCTGCTTTTGTCTGGAAATGAAATAACTCAGAAATAACTTACATGTAGCATATATGAAAATAATGACATAAACAATCAAACATTCAGCTTACAATCTGTATCCAAAGGATGTGAATGCTGTTTGCAGTTCATTGGCATCTATTGTTCCTGATCGATCACGATCAAAACTAAACAAGAATATTTTTTTTCAAAATCAATTTACTAAATTGTTGATATGATTTTTGAGTAGCTGCACTTGGGCTTATGCAGGCAACAATAATGTTACGTAGAATTGAAAAGGAAAATGCAATAAAAGCAGTCTCAGTTGAAAGAAAAAAGGAAAGGAAAGGAACTTTATTCAAGTGTCTTGTCATTCTAGCGCTGGAGCACTAATTGGGAACACCGTAAACTGAAATCAACAATTAACGTAAAGTCAAATGTTGGTTTTTGAGGAGAGGGGAAAACCGGAGTACCCGGAGAAAAACCTCTCGGTGCAGAGTAGAGAAGCAACAAACTCAACCCACATATGACGCCGACTCTGGGAATCGAACCCAGGCCACATTGGTGGGAGGCAAGTGCTCTCACCACTACGCCAGCCCTGCACCCCAAGTTGAGATTAAAATAAGTTTATTCATTTTTTGCCAATTTTTACTACACTTCGTCAACAGGAGCATACAAATTTCACTCTGACCATGAAAAATTGTGTTGGACAATGTTCATAACTTGCTAAATTTGCCTTTTTTATTACAGATTTAACTGACAAGGACAGAGAAAAACTCTGACCAGGGTGGAAATTGAACCCACGACCTTTGGGTTAGACCACCGCTGCTCTACCGACTTAGCTACAAGGTCAGACGGGAGCAGGCCATGGCAACTGAAGATGTAGAGTCACAGCAATGAACATGTACAAGTACAAGTACATTTAATTCTGGACTCACATGGGGGCTGTTTTCACTAGTGGTACAGTGAAAATTACCCCTTTTCCTCCTTTTAAAAAGGAGAGAAACTAACACATGTTACCCTGTCTAACACCAGATTTTTTTACTCATTAACACGAGCCTACCCAGTCCTGGGGTGAAAGGGAATCACAAGGCCTAAAATTAGGTGTTGAAAATGCTGATTTTCTGACATTTGGCAAAGGGGGATCAAGAGAAAACGTCGAAAAATGACCAAAATATTTACAGCTACTAAAAAATTATGTCCCCTGTAACCCCTTATCTCCAAGGAGTGACAGTTACTGACAGCTTTAATACTCTGTCTAATGCCAGATGATTTAAATTGACAATGGGGACAGATTCAGTGGTGAAAGGTTTAAGAAGGGCTTGATTGACATGTAAATCTTTTGAATCATTTCCAATCAATGTCTTAGTTTGATCTCAAAAATCATTTCATTGTTTATCTAAGATTTCATATAAACAAACAAGTTATAATGCTTTTTGCCAAAAGCAGCTGGCTTTCAAGATAGCTGCACCCATCTGCATCTTCTGAGGAATTGTTATCAATTCGGTGTCACCAACACAAAAATCGTCAAAGACCTCAGGTACCTACATGTACCACATATTAACCAGTTAACTTGGAGTTTGAACTAATGCATGTTGCTTCATTAAAAAGCCCTACCTGTCAAAACATTGTTTCCACTGTTGTATGTATTTCCACAAAGCAGAAAATTCATAGATATCAATTGTGCCAGATCTATAAAAGGACAAAATACCACTGGTAAATCTTTCATAGTTTAATAATAAAAAGGTGTGTGTGTAGGTTTCTGATGCACAGTACAGCCAACTTAGACCCCAAGGACCACATAATTACTTTGTTTGAAGGAACAAAGTACAGCATTCAGCTCTTGACTCTCTCTTTTTTCAGGTTCCAATTTTCCCGCGTACGCATATGATTTACATATATTTTAATTAAATACCATCATAGAAACTTGTAAAGCATCTGCTTACTGGTTTTGTTTGGAATCAATGTCGTTAACAAAAGTTTAAATGTGAACAACTATTCTACCCTTGAATTTAACCCTATGGTTGGGACACTGAATGTGGACTTTGGACTTCGGACTACGGAACTTAAAACTTGACATGAAACACAGGTAGGAGATAACGACCGCATGCACAAACTTACGGCAACAACAAGGATACGAAT